>LZPO01087396.1:16550-26888 GCA_001675575.1 Neotoma lepida | reverse complement strand
GAAGAAGAAGAAGAAGAAGAAGAAGAAGAAGAAGAAGAAGAAGAAGAAGAAGAAGAAGAAGAAGAAGAAGAAGAAGAAGAAAGATGAGCAAGTCATGGTGAGCAAACCAGTAAGCAGCACCCCTCCATGGCCTCTGCATCAGCTTCTGCCTTCAGATTCTGGCCCTGCTTGTGTTTCTTCCATGATGAACAGTGAAACGGAAATATAAACCAAATAAATGCTTTTCTTCCCAACTTATTTTGGTCATGGAGTTTCATCATAGCAGTAGTAACCTTACCCAAGACAGTGGGTGAAAGTACTAGTTGTGTAAAACTGACAAGTAAGTTTGCTCCAGCTGGAGTGCACAGTGCAGCAGCATAAACAACAGAGTGCTTGTCTCAAAACAAGGTGGAAGGCAAGAGCTCACTCCAAAAAGTTGTTCTCTGGCCTCCACATACATACCATGAATGGCACATGTACACACACACACACACACACATACACACACACACACACACACACACACACAGAGAGAGAGAGAGAGAGGGAGGGAGAACAACAACAAAAAAACCTCTTCACGTCTTGCCAGACTCTCATTGTTCTTGGGCTTTTAGCAGAACATATCCTTCCCTTTAGTCTGTAGAGGAGCATATTTCAGTCTGTTTGGACAGACTGTGCCTGCCACCTTGCCTGCTTCTCTATATAAAAGGCGTCCACTCCTGCTACTAGTCACAATCAACCAGTAAAATAGTAATTATGACTTTCACCTTCCTTATAGCATTCATTCTTGAAATTACTACAAATTTGTTGAGAAATTGGAACCAAAATAGTACAGTGACCTATCCATCCCAGAAACCTGCTCTGATTATTCTTTGCAAACCCCACCGAAGGCCTGAGGAGATGGTTCNGTAATGAAGAGGAGTTACTGAGTTTGTAGCAGATGGCACTAGTTTATTTAGAGGTTTTTAGACTGTTGCAGAGCGGAGGGAAAGACAGCGAATGCAGACTGACTCGTCTCTAATGGTGCATCCATGAAAGGCAAGGGATCCAGAGCTGCCTGAGACCTGGAAGCAAGCATGGGCAAGCAGACTTTCTGGAAACAGCCTGCAAGGCTCCAAGTATCTGCCACCTCCAGGGCAGCACACTATTGTAGGAGGAACACAGGCCCTGGAATCAGATCTAGTTTCAACACCCACACTGCCTTGTTTAAGGGATCCCTGGCTTTGCTCTCTTCCCAGCCTTTCAACCAAGCTGTCCAGGGCACTAAATGGCTTTACAGAGTCATAAACTGCCGTGGCAGTGCCTCCTGTCGCTGTGTGTGTCTGGATATAAAATCAGCCACTTCGCTTTGGTTATAGGATCTGGTGAAGCTTAAGGAATTGGCTGGAGACGAGCCTCCGCAGAGGAATTGTTTGCCAACATCTGCTTCCAAAGTACCTGGGGCCGCTGCCTTCAGCAGGCAGACTTGCTACCGTGCCCTCACAATCGTCCTGGACATACATTCCTGGGGACACAACTCAGGGCCTGGAAAGCTGACAGGCAGATCTCAGGACAAACAGCTTGTGTCCACCAACACTTCCGTTCACGTGCTTGCTCTCTTCCTGGGAGAGACAGTCCTGGGCTCATTACTAGTAGAGATTGATGCCTTTTCTCTTACCCCTTTCATTGTTCCCCCTTTTATTACCTCCAGGGAAGATGATTTATTGAGTACAGTAGCACAAACTGGAAGACATCTAATACCAGCTCTATTAAGCCGGACCAATAGACTCACCAGTCCGTTTAGAAAGCTGTCTACACCTAGGCCCAGTAACAGCTGTGCTGACAGTCCTGAGATGAATGAGGACAAAGTTAAAGAGATTTAAAATGTGTGGCTAAGTGACTTAATTCATTGATGCTCCAGTCTCAGCGGAGACTGCTTAGAAAATGTGATATATTACTTGAGCTAAATCCAGCAACTTCCAAGGGATAGGCATGGCTTTAGGGGCTTTTCTAACAACAGACATTTCTTTCATTCATTCATTCATTCATTCATTCATTCATTCATTCATACTTTTACAATTTCATACACAAAACATAATAAATTTTGATCATTTTCCACCCATTATCCTCTCTTATTTCCTTCCCCCTCCCATGGAACGCCTTCAGCAGACATCTAATGTACACACTTCACATCTAGACATTTTCATATCACCCATGCATATATATAACACAGAATATGTGCCTCTACTTTCAGTGAGGCACTGGGTGCCACAATTACAGTCTTCCCACTTAAGGAGAGTGGGTCAAAGTAACAGTTATGACAGCAGGAAACAATGTCAACAGTTAATGACATCAGGCTCATGGAATATGTCAGCTGTTCAGGTGACTGATCCTCTCATCAACTCTTCAAGGAATCAATTGTCTCCTCTCACTGGTGAGGGGACCAAAGTNCCAGGGAGGCCCAGTCACCAGTTCAGAGACATTCAGGTTTATCTATACAAAATGAGACTGCCCTCCAGAGAAACATGAAATCTTTCCACAGAGAGATAGGATCCTTTCCCCTGCTTCCTATGCCCCTCATTCATTAAAGTCTTCATCCATGCAACCAATTTGTACANGCAGNATCTGCTAGACATATTTTCAGGCNCCATTATCAGCTCAGACCAAACACCGTGAGAAACCGCCCCANTGATTGGTTGTATGGTTCATTTCATCTGCGTCTCACATACTAAAAAGCATAAACTGGTTCTTTAAGNCATACACTCAAAAGAACCAGAAATTAGCCAAATCTTTGTTACTTCAAGTATTTCAAGAACAACATTCNTTCTGGAGTAGGTTTCGAGGTTCTTCCTGGTTCTTATAGCAAATTACTTCAGGGGCTGGAGAGATGGCTCAGTGGTTAAGAACACTTGTTCTTGCAGAGAACCTGGGCTTGAGTCCCAGCACCCACACAGCAGCTCACAACTGTCTAACTCTAGTTCCAAGGGATCCACCACCTTCTTCTGACCACCATGGACACCAAGCATATACATCATGCACACACATACATGCAGGCAAAGAAAAAGAAAATCCTTACACAAATAAAATAACTTTTTTAAAAAGAGCATTGCACTGTTTAAAAAAAAAACAACAACAAAATGATCACCACAAAAGTGATAGTTTAAGACAAAATAAACATGCTTCCTCCCCCCCCCCAGTTTTAGAGGCTGAAACTCAGGTATGAAGATGCTGGTAGAGCCAGCCTCCCTCTTCATCCTGCAGAGAAGGGGCTGTTTCCCTTAAGTGGTACTTGGCATTACTTTCACCTACAGTGGAAACCTCTGCTCTGTAGCACATGGACTTCTTCACCTTGTGTCTCTGAGTCTTTTCCTTATAAGTACCAGTCACCNGGTTTAGCCAGTTTATGATAGCTATGTTAGTCATCCTATAACGATGTTCCTGGGAAGTCAATTTGTTAAGAGGAAAGGCTTCCTTGGGTTCTCAGTTTTGTGTATTCTAGTCTAAGACTGGACAGCTCCATTGTTTGGGAGCTTTGGCGGGAGCGCTGGGGCGTAAGGGTGATGGTTATGAGTACTTGTCAGAGCAAACTGCACACATCTCATTATCCAGGACAGACAGACAGATACACAGACACACAGAGAGAGAGAGAGACAGAGACATAGAGAGAGAGAGAGAGAGAGAGAGAGAGAACAGGCTGAGCTACCACAATCCCCTTGTAGGTGTGTGACCTAAGGATTGCCCACAAAGCTCTACTCTTGTGAGTTCTGCCATCTCCCAACTGCACCCACAACCCTCTGTGGCACAATCAACACCCAAATCACATTAATACCCAATCCAGTTTGATCTCATGTTAACTTCATTAACAAATTACAGTTGAAACGACTCTCTTTCCTAATAAATTGAGCATTCTGAGGACTGGCAGACATGAATGGGGAGCNGGGGAGATGAGCTACTGCAGAAGAGAAACAACGAGACTGCCTGGCTTCACCTCTCAACCTCTCACCTACCTCTTTGTTATCAACATCACTTCCCAAAGCTGTGACTGCCACCTGCTATCTCACCATCTTGACCTGACAAAAACCTTGGTTGTGAAATACCTTAACTAACACTCTTGTTCTACAAATAAAAGATCCCAAGTGAGTCTTTTTAAAAACAAAAATGAAACAAAAAAACCTGGACCCAGTATTCTAAGAGTCTTAGTGAGGAGGAAGGAGGAAGAGAAGAAGGGAGATGGGGAGGGGGAGGGAGGGAAAGGGAGAGGGGAAGGAGAAAGAGGAGATATGTCAATGGGCAACCATGAGATCTGGAGTCAGACCAGCCGGGGGTTGACACTCAGCTATACTACAAAGTAGAACAAAATTGGAAAAGTCATTCAAGTTCTACGATCCTCAGTTTCCCCATCTGTAGAATAGGAATGAGTAATCCAATACTAAAGGATTAAATTAGGTGATAATCTAATGTTTTTGAATGGCACCTGTTACCAGCAGAAACAACTGAGCAAAACAGAACATTTCAAAAGTGACATGAGACAGGAAGTGATAAATCACCTGGAGTGATCTGAAAAATGGTAGGATCTTNTACCTCCTAGACCTAGGCGACGTGCTTTGTCTTGAGAAAGGGATTAGAACACTTAGCAACTCTAACCCTGAGCACATACATGACTGTCAGGCTACTGTGTAGCTTGGCTTCCAACCATTCATGACTCTTCTTTCACTAGTGTTTCCCGTACGTGAGTAGCTTAGAATTCTGAATGAGAAAACCAAGGGAGCCATTACACTAAAATAGATTAAAGTCACATTATGAAAGTGTAATAATTTCAATATTATTGACAAAATATAAGTAAAAGAAAATATCCACTGTATTTCTACATACGCCAAAGATGAATTTGATGCATAAATCTAAAAATACACCATTTGGGACAGTGCTAATACATGCCATAACCTAGTAGTAGAACTACAAATAATGAACAAGACCTCTATAGAGAAAAGTCTGAAAAATTTTTTAGAAATACATATAAAAACTTAATAACTAGAATAGTATGTACATGAAGCAGAAGACTCAATATAGTAAATATTTTTAAATTGGACTATAGAGTCAATAAAAAGTTAATTAAAAACCAAATACATCCTGGCCAGGGTCTAGCCAGGCAAGGCCACCTGATCCTCCCCACCTGGTGCTCTCCTCAATCCCTCAGATATAACCCAGGTCCCATACCCAGTGTTCTTGCATGTCTGACCACCACTGCTCTTATGGCCCCTAACCTCCCTGCTCTGGCCATGACACTCCCCACCACCCATCTCCAGGCCCCTCACACATCATATTCCAACTTCTCTGCAAAGCCAAGTTCTGCACATCTCATACCATAGTTTGGCTGGCTGTGTCTGTCCAATCCTCCTCTCCTCACACTTTACCTAATACCCAGATTTAACCTCACACTCAGGCTTGGAGCAGGACATATATCCTGGACAGCAAGCCAGCCTCCTGTGAGCAACTAATTTTGTTCAGTCTAAGCCATATCCAAACTGTAGAACCAACCTGTCCCAAATCCTGTGTCCTGGCCCAACCTGCTCTGTCCGTTTCAGACACAAAAGTCCACATGCTCAGATCTCATCATAAAAATAAAAACAATATAAAGGATCAAGGCAAATCTCCCTTCTCCAAAATTCACCAGTACTCTAGAAGGGTTTGCCAATGAGAATTATTTAGATCAACCCCAAGGCAAAAATTTAAAAGAACTATCATGAACTTTATCAAAGAATTAAAGGAGTTTAAAGAAGACACAAAGAAATAGCTCAATGAACTTAAAGAGAATAAATCCTGAGTGATGCCCAAGAAAACACAAACATTATAGATGAAATTTTCTCCAGTCCTGCCTTGACCTGCAGTCCTGATGAATCTCTCCCACCAGTGGCCCCACAGCCGCTTATACAATAATCACTCAGAGGCTTAATATTAATTACAAACTGTATGGCCTATGACTCAGGCTCATTATTAACTAGCTCTTATAACTTAATTCATCCCATATCTTTTAATCTATGTTTTGTTGCCTGGCTGTGGCATTATCAGTCTGTTGACATCTTGCTGCTCCTTGGGAAGCAGGCTGGCATCTCTCTCCATTCTCCTTTCTCCTCTTACTATCTCTCTTGGATTTTCCTGCCTGGCTCCCTCCTGCCCTACCATAGGCCAATGCAGTTTTATTCATTAGCCAATGGGAGCAACACATATTCACAGCATACAGAAAGACATCCCACAGCACATAATGCTGATGGAAATGACAAAGTCAATCCAGGGTTTGAAAATGGAGTTCAATAAAGAGACAGAACATTGAAGAGAACTCAAGCCGAAACGAAGACGNAATTGAAAAACCTAATGGCCCAACTAGAAAACCCAAAGGAAAGACTTACAAGTGGAATGGATCCAGCAGAAGGCTGAATCAATTCTTGAATCCAAGACTTGAAGATAAAGTAGAGCATCTAGACAAATAAGCAAAGAATATGGAAATTTTAGGAAAATACAGGAAGAGAACATACGAGGGATATGGGACGCACTGAAAAGAACACATCTTCAAATTATAGAACTAGATGAGGTAGAGAAATTTCAGGTCAGCGGCATAGACTAGATCTTCAACAATACCATAGAAGAAAACTTCCCCACATTAAGGAGAGACACACCCAACATACCCAAAGACACACACAGACACACACAGAACACCAGACAGACAAGACCACAGAGGAAGCTCTCCAGAGCATGCCATAGTTAAAACACTAAGTATTCCAAACAAAGAAGAAAGCTGCAAGGGAAAAACACGAGTCACATGTAAATACAAACCCATCAAAATAACAGCTAATTTCTCAATGAAACTTTGAAAGCCAGAGAACCTGAAGCAATAAATTTCATGCCCTAAAAGAGCAAGACTGCCAACCTATACTAATGTAACCGGTAGAATTGTCTGTCACAGTTGAAGGAAAAAGAAAAATTTTCCATGATATAATCAGTGCAAAAAAATTTATACCCAATAGACCAAATCTAAAAAATATGGAAAACCACAGTTTTGGCTGAAGAGAAGAAGAAACATGGCCAAAAAAAAACTGTAGAAAGAAAACAAATGAATTTATAATTACCGAAAAATGAAGAACCACTGAGAACACAAACAACAATAACAAATATAAAAAACACAATGATTAAACATTTACTTTTCAATAATAATTTTAAATATCAATGGTCTCGTTTCTCCAATCAAAAGACACAGGCTGGCTGAATGGATCAAGAAACAAATGCATCTGTCTATTGCCAACAAAAAAACCACATCTTTGCTTTAAAGATATGCAACATCTTAAAATAAATGAATGAACAAAAGCACTGAGATTGATCAGTACCTGAAAGCAAGCAGGAGTTGTCATCCTCACATCTGACAAAATAATTTCAAACTAAAACTANTCACAAGCAATAAAGGACCCTTCATTCTAATCAAGAAAACAGTTAACTAAAAGACATTACTATCTTAAATATATGTACTCCAAATGCTGGTGCATGCAAATTAATAAAAATATACTACTGGAATTAAAGACACATATTGACATCATTCTGTTAAAGGTAGGTGATTTCAATACCTCACTTTCTCCAATAGACAGGCTATAAGGACAAAAAATAAACAGAGAAACACCAGGATTAAATGACATCAAACATCAAATGGATTTAACAGATGTCTACAGACTATTCCACCAAAACACCAACAAATACACTCTATTCAGCAGCACATGGGAGTGTCTCTAAAACAGATCATATCCTGGGACACAAAACAAATCTTTACAAATGAAAAAAGATTGAAATGACTCTGTGTATCCTATCTGACCACAGTGCAATAAAACTTAAAACTAACAGCAAACAAAGCTCTAGTAAATACACAAACTCTTGGATATTAAAAGATATTAAAACACAGAATGGTGAATGGGTCAAAGGAGAAATCAAGAATGAAAGAAAATATTTCCTAGAAATAAATGAACGTGTAACATAGCNGAGCTTTGGGATATATTAAAGCAATCCTATGAGGGAGATTTACAATTCTACATGCCCACATTAAAACAAAAATCAGGAAGAGCACAAATAATGACTTAATAATGCAACTGTAACTATAAGTTTGAAAGAACAAACCAAATCCAAACTTACCAGAAAGCAAGAAATAAAATGATGGCTGAAAATAATGAAAGAGAAATAAAGAAAATATTACAAAGAAGCAACAAATCTAAGAGTTGGTTCTTTGAGAAGATAAACAAAATCTACAGACCCTTGACTTAACTAATCAGAAGAAGGAAGAGAGAATCCAAATTAAGAGAATCAAAAGTGACATNGAAACATTACACAAACATCAGAGAAATTCAGAATATTATAAGGGGGTTCTTCAAAACTTATACTCCTTTAAGCTGGAAAATCTAAAAGAAATGAATAAATTTCTAGAATCAGCCAAACCACCAAAATTAAACCAGGAAGAGATCAACACCCTAAATAGACCCGTAACAAAAATAAGGGGATTGGACGAAGAAGGAGGAGGAGGAGGAGGAGGAGAAGGAGAAGATGGAGAAGAAGAAGGAGAAGAAGAAGAAGGAGAAGAAGAAGAAAAATAAGAATAAGAATGGTAACTAAAAACTTCCAATTTAAAAATATCCAAGCTTATATGGATTCAGAGAAGAATTCTACCAGACTTTAAAAAATATCTACAGGTAACCCT
Organism: Neotoma lepida; assembly: GCA_001675575.1. Classification (NCBI taxonomy): domain Eukaryota; kingdom Metazoa; phylum Chordata; class Mammalia; order Rodentia; family Cricetidae; genus Neotoma; species Neotoma lepida. The sequence continues at coordinate 18,205 of LZPO01087396.1, read as the reverse complement.
TCTTAAACTTACCAAAAAAAAAATTAAAAATTAAAAACAGGAGCACTTTCAAACTCTTTCTATGAAGCCAGTGTCACTCTAATTCCAAAACCAGGTAAACACACACACACACACACACACACACACACACACACTCCTACTTACAGGTCAGTATTTCTGATGAACATAGATTCAAAAATCTTCAATAACGTACTTGCAAATCAAATCCAGTCATACATAAAAAATTAGTAATAATGGTCATGCTTTATTATGTAGATGCAGGGATGGTTTAACATATACAAGTTAATAAATGTGATAAACCACATAAATTGACTTAAAAACAAAAATAACAGGATCATCTCAATAGATGCAGAAAAAGTCATTGACAAAATCCAACATGCCTTCATGATAAAAGTCCTAGAGAGAGTAGAACTGGAGGAATTATGACACCGTATAATAAAAGCTATATATGAGAAACCCACAGCCAACAGCACTCTGAGTGGGGAAAATAACATAAAGCAATCCCACTGAAATCAGGAACAATATAGGACTGTCTGTTATCCCCATACCTTTCCAATATTGTGCCTGAAGCACTAGTTGGAGCAAGAGGAGGAAACGAAAGGGACACAAACAGGGAAAAGAAGCCAAAGTATGCCTCCTTGCAGATGACGTAATATTATACACAAGAGATACCAAAAATTCTACCTGAAAACTTCTGGAAATGTTAAACAATTTCAGCATTGTGGCAGGATACAGAATTAATTTGTATAAATCAATAGCTTTTTTATATAACAACAACAAACATACAGAGAAATAGATCATGGACACACTTCCGTTCACAATAGCCTCAAAGAAAAGAAAATATTTATGAAAAACCATATCCAAGGAGGTCAAAGACCTTCATAATGAAATCTTTAAATCTCTGAAGAAAGAGATAAAGAAAGATAGTAGAAAATAGAAAGAAATAAAGTATTCAAGAATTGGTAAAACTAATATTGTGAAATGATCATTCTACCTTTGGCCACATACAGATTCAATGCAATCGCAGTCAAAAACCCTCCCTCATTCCTTACAGAAGTAAAAAAAAAAACCCTATCCTAGTATTTATATAAATTACAAAAGGTCCCTGGTAGCCAAGACAATCCTGAACAAAAGAAACAACGCTGGAGGAGTACCATTGCAGAGCTTAAGACATATTAAAGAGACATAGTAATAAAAGCAGTATGGTACTGGTACAAAAAGAGACATGTGGGCAAATGGAACAAAATTGAAGACCCAAACATGAGTACACATAACTTCTACCATTTAATATTTGACAAAATGAAAAAAAAACACGCTGGAGAAAATACAGCATCTTCAACTAATGGTGTTGGGAAAACTGGATGTCCACACATAAGAGATTGAAATTAGACCTGTATCTAACACATTAAACAAAAACTCAATCAACCAAAGACCTGAACATGAAACCCAAAGCACTGAAACTTCTAGAAGAAAACATAAGCAGCACCCTACAGGATAGAAGTGTAGGAAGTGACTTTCTGAATAGGACCCCATTTGCTCAGGAATTGAGGCCAACAATTGACAAGCGGGAGCCCATAAAACTAAAAATCTTCTGTACAGTTAAGGAAACAGGCAACTGAATGAAGAAGAAACCCACAGAATGGGAGAGAATCTTT
>LZPO01087395.1:71723-84964 GCA_001675575.1 Neotoma lepida | reverse complement strand
TTTGCTAGTTGTCTCTATAGCATTGATCTCCTGTCCCCTTTGAAGGGAAGCCAGACCTAGATTCTATGTATAATTCTCTAATATTTAGTGCTAGATCAACTGTATGAGTTTTCTTCATTTTCATTTTGTAGAACCAAACTTTACTTAATGACAGAATCCCCTTTGTGTTGCCAATGACAAGTTCTTTGAACCTAGGGCTCCTACAGTCTGGGGGCTCCTACAGTGCCACTTGTATCTTTGGTTGACTCCTGTTTACTCTACAGGCCTTTGAAAGGTTAAATAGTCCTATTTGAGTACTTTGAAAGGGAGTATCCATAATTAACTGTGAAAACTAAGCAGAATATGGAAATAGAATGACAAACTCTGCCTTCGTTAACTGATTTGATGACATCTGCATTTAAATGATTTTCTATTGCTGAAAATACCATTCACAGAGCACCTGCTCTGTGCCAGGCACCTGTTCAAGCTTTTAATCCTCCCAGTTGTGGTGTTAACACAAGAGTGAAGGAGCATTGGTGTTATCGTTCCAGTCCTACATACATTGGATATAGGTTTGGAAAAAATATGTGATCTGACCAGCATTTAATCAATAATTGAGTCAGGATTAGTGGGTAAATTCCTTATCATAAATCCNGTGTTTGATCTCCTTGACTTAACAATTTCCTTTTGCTCAATAAAAAAAGAACAGTTTCAGATTTTTCTTGTATAAATATGTTGTTACAAAATGCACATAGCCTGTCTATAACATTAATAAATTCAAAAGAAAAAGCAATCAGTGGCAGCAAATAGCTATTGGTGCCTGTTTAACAATGTCAAGGTAGATTACTAGTGTTGGACAGCAGAATTAGCACTGAAAAATTCCAATTGGTGTGTACAGAAAAGAAGAACTATGTGACATTGACAATAATTGTCATTGAGCTGCCCCTTCCCNTGAGTGATGTATGCACATGTGTACACATGAGGGTATGGGTGCACTAACCTCTGCAAGTGGATGTAAAGCAAGAGCTTGANCTTCAAGATCCTCCTATACCCTTCCACTGGTCTCTTTTGAGACAGGGTTCCTCACTGAATCCAGAGCTATTCCAGCCTGATAGTCAGGGAGCTGCAGAGATACTACTGTCTCAGTGTCCAGAACTGGGGTCCTAGATGTTTGTTGCCTTGCATGGCTTTTACATAGGTAGTAAGTATCTGAACTCAAGTCCTTGTGGTTGCATAGTAAGCACTTAACCCACTGAGTGATCTGCCCACCCTTACAACAATTTCTGTGGAGGTTGAGCTTGAGATAGTAGTTTTAATTTTCATGAAATACCTGGAGTTATCGCAATAAGGTGGGAATTTACTGAGGCAGAAATCAAGCCTTGAGGGTAGTCTCATCTGCTGATCTTATAAGGGACTCTAGAGCTTGGAGTTCATCATGAAACTGCCCAAGCATAACTATCTTACCTTTGCATCCTCAGCTCCCTGAGAATTTCCTGAGACCATGACTCCTGTTGGCTGGAGGGGGCAGTTCTATAGAGAATAGTATGTATATTAGTATTTGGCATCTAATAACTATAAAATCAGGTACATGGGACTTTTGGCAGTCAGAGAGATGAGATTTATCTCTGACAGCATCCGCTAAGCTATCGTGTCATAGAGATTCAGTTAAATAATTCTCTCTTCATTTATAGTATTTTTATTCAAGGATATTTAAAATTAGGTGGACATTGTTTGCTGGGTGAGAGAGTGTTTTCTTCTTCAAAGTTAATTGAATTCCTACTATTATTTATTGTCTTCAGTGGCCAATCTCCCATTGCCCANACATTTTCACTTCAGAGATATAATTCCAAGTTAATCCATATATAAAATGGCCTCACACACTCTGAATCTCTCCATTTTAAGCCATATTAATTGTAAAACATCACAGTGCAACCAACAATTTAGCCAGTCATCAGAAGACGGTTACACTTGACTGTGCCATGTTACATAATTGGAAAATTACTGACAAGTATAGAGAAAACTGTCTTCATTCCTCTTAATAAGAAAGTATCTCCTAAAAAAGCTTTCTAAAAATAATACCACTGAAATGTTCATGTGCATATTGTACCATTGTGTAAAAATGATATTAGCAGTAAGAATTACTATGTCTTTAGAACTAGTTTATTGGGAGACTGAGGCTGGGGCATTATAAATTCAAGGGCTGTCTGGGCTATGGAGTGAGTTCAAGTGTAAGCTAAGTAACTTATTATCTTAGTTACACTTTTATCTACTTGTTTTGTGTGCATATGTGTATATGTGTGTGAGTAGATGTCCATTGCCATGGTACGCTCGGGAGGTCAAANGACAACTTGTAGGAGTGAGTTCTCTCCTTCCACCATGCGGATCCTTGGATCCAACCTCTGTTTTCAGGCTTGCCAATAGGCCCCTCTGCTCAATGAGCCATCCTGCCAGCCCCCAAAGGTAACTCATTGAAACTTTATCTCAAAATAAAAAAATTTAAAGCAGTGATCATATAGCTACAATACTTACTGAAATGTATGAGGCTCTAGTTTCAGTTTCCAGTACTAAAGCGACAATTTCATTTGTCATGTTTCACATATTATCTTAAGTACCTATTATAATGACCAAGACCTTTAAAACTCTCAAGTCCAATCTAATTCATAATTCCTCAATTAAAAAAAAAACAGATAGATGGTCAATAAATTCCTTTTGCTGTGTTTTTAGAAGACAACAAAAAAATGGGCCAACCAGATTTACGTCATAGTATTTGACATTTTCTGGTTACCACCATTCTCCTTGCCTATGTGGACATTGTACCAGAGCACAACGCAACTGCTGTGAGCTTTTTGTGGAGATCTGCCACTCTATATTTGGTCGCACAAATGAACTGGCATTCCTCACAGGAGCAGAAGAGAAAATACCTCCGCAGGAGAGTTGTCTGTTACTCAGTCCATGGAGGGTCAGAAAAATGATCTACATTACCGTTTGCAAGATTTAGAATTCCAACTTGGGCTTTTTCCTTGGTGAAGTNAACTAGACAGTTTCCCAGTTCCTATCCGATATACTCAGAACCTTACAAATGGGAACTGAATTTTCAAACAATACATCCAGTATATAAAAGGGCAAGCATATAAAAAGTGCCATAATTAAAATTTATTTTAAGGTTTCTTGTTCACTAAATAGGCCACAGTAAGTTAAAGTGGCTTTTTATATCCTCGGTGCTCTTGTGTTAGAACTCCTGCAGGGCTCAGAAATGAAAATAAGGATCAAACTTGTGGCTCAAATGCAACTGAACTATCCTCCCTCTGCACCTATCTCTACTCTAAAGCAATTATCCATCTGAGCACACTCCCACAACAGCTAGGTCTATTGTTTTTTTGGGGGGGATGCATGGTGTACACATCTCCTCATTCATATGCTATGGAAGATCTAAGTTCAGCCTATCTTTGAACTCCTTGGTAGACATGGGATAGACAGTGGGGGAATAATGACCTTCNCACTTCCTATCCCAGAATGAAAAANCTGAGTTTAATTTTTAAAAGATAAGTCCANCACTGTCTGTCTAAAAATAATTGAGCATAAAAATATCTTGGTTATCAAAATTGGCTTTGCCAAAATGGCCACAATAAAATGTCAAAAGTCCTTAGCCCCTAGTTAAAGAGATGTGTTGGGGTATAACATACCAATCTGTTATAAACTTAACCTAACCTTCCCCACCGTGTGTGTGTGTGTGTGTGTGTGTGTGTGTGTGTGTGTGTGTGTGTTGTATACAATGGACTTCATAATCTATACTGTTTGGCTTTTTGAAGACTAATGATGTGAAACAGCCTAGTACAATGTGTAGGTAAAGCAGGACTTCATTTGCCACGTGTATTTGTCAATCTTTGAGTCTGACTTTTTCTTTCAGCCAGTGTCTTCTCAGACTAACAAACCCCAATTAATTCAGTCAATTTTACCCATAGAGCAGCACACAACTTCTTGTACAGTACCATATATTAAACCTAATACTTGATCATGGTATCTCTAGAAAGTATGCTGCAAACACTTTGATTTCTACTCTGTTTAATCTTACGTGATGCTGAGCAGGCTCTCCTGTACACTATTCTTCCTTCAACTGATGAACCTTATTGTGGTTGCTAAACCTGGATTTTGATTTTGATTGTTTGGTATTCTTGACATGCCTTATCCCACTATTTCAACTCTGTTTCCTTTTAACCCACATTATTCTCAGACATAAGTGTCCTCTCTCTCTCTCTCTCTCTCTCTCTCTCTCTCTCTCTCTCTCTCTCTCTCTCTCTCTCTCTCTCTCTCCCTCTCTCTAGCTTATTCCTGTACTCTTTACAAATGCCACTGAAATCCAGCACATTCATTCTTCATTGACTCACCATTCTTTTTCTTTCAATATGCATTGGTGTTTTGTCTGCATGTATGTCTGTGTGAGGGTGTTGGATCCGCTGGAACTGGGGTTACAGGCAGTTGTGAGCTGCCATGTGGGTGCTGGGAATTGAACTCAGGTCCTTTGGAAGAATAGCCAGTGCTCTGAACTGCTGAGNCATCTATTGAGGTTTGGGAAGCCCATAAACTCAGAAGACACAGGGACATCAGAGAGTTTCAAGACTCACGACCCGCCCTCAAGGTTATATAAGCTGTAAAGGCTTGCTAAGGGAGAGGAGACCCTCCCATGGAGCTTGCTGAGTGCTGGGATGGACAGGTTTGCTGCTTTCAGGAGTTGTCATGACTCTAGGGAAGGCTTTTTCTTGATGCACCTACCCTTCAGCCACCCATGGTCACTCTTGTAAGTGATCTCAGTCAACTCATTGGTTCAACAAGCTAAACAAGGAGGGAATCACTTCTTTCCTCTTTTTTTTTATTGAAAATAATTATTTTTCATACACTGATGCCCAATCTTGGGTGAAGAGACATTTGTTCACATCTCCACATTGTGCTGTCATGCTCTTTAGCACTGCTTTGACATTTTCTGTTCAATGAGTAGAGTCTATTTTCCTGCTCTTTAAATATTGTCTGTCTTAATAACTTGATTTTATTGATAGATTATGGTAACACTGATGAAAAAAGATTTCTGAGTATTGCTCCAGGAGAACATATGGCTTCTGGTCTCTTGNAATACTATACTGAAATCATTTGAAGAAGCCAGATACAGTCACTAGAAAAGGAAAAGCAAAAAGAATTTCTTTACCTATATCTCTTAAATCAACTATCCATCACCAACATTGAAAGCTGGGCACATAGGTAGCCAAATGACTACAGTTACATGAAGAACTCCAGGCAGGAACAGTAGAGCTGCCAAACTAAATCAGTTCAAGTTTCTAACCAACAAAGTCATAACGATACAGATAAAGCTAGTATATTTTTGAATAGTTTGTTATATACAAATAGATCATGGATTAAATCTAACAAAAGTTAATAAATAAAACACATGGTTTCCAAGAGACACACTACTAGTAATTTTTGTTTTAACCAAATTAAGAAAAATGTTTTCCTTTGAGTCTATGATGTTCCTTCACTATTGTGATCTATTCATATCTGGTATTTATAGACTGTTTTATAAAAGCTCCTTCCTTTAACATTGACTTTCACCGTGTTATATTGAGGCAGAACAAGAACTACTATCACTCTCATTCTGTAGATGAGGACACTGAACCCAGGATAGCACCTAGCTATACACAGACACATGATAGCAGAGGACAAGTTCAAGATCAAGGCCCAGGGCTCTTTGGTATATGCTATGCTGGCTTACAGTCCCTCTTCTTGGCTGCAATAATATCATTTAATATTGGCAGGAATATATTAAATTTAGATTTTACATTATTAAAACTTTTAAGTCTGGGTTTGTTTTTTGAACAATCCCAATCACCACTAATGTTCATTCTTCATGATAGATAGGTAGATAAATAGATGACAGATAGATAGATGACAGATAGATAGATAGATAGATAGATAGATAGATAGATAGATATAGATAGATAGATAGATAGATGCTAAGCTGAAAGGTAGATAGGTAGATAGATAGGTAGATAGATAGATAGATAGATAGATAGATAGATAGATAGATAGATAGATAGATGATATAGATAGATGATAGATAGTTAGGTAGATAGATAGATGATAGGTAAGTAGACATAGATTTATGGATATATACTTGTATTCATTTTAAGTAGAGTTTTGTTCTGAAATTTCTGATTCACTTTTCNGCAAATTTTTATTTAGCAATAATTCTTTTATGTTTAATAATGCTTTGAATTATTTTATAAGCCATTTATGCCTTTTATCTCTGAATCATCTAAGCTCATCTTGCCAATGAAACTCAAAGTTAGATTTCATGCATTTTTTATTAAATTCAAAATGTTGCATGTTCCTCTTCAGGGTACATTATTCCAACTTTCTCTGAAGAGGCTACTTGTTGTGTCCTTCTCAAACTATTCCCCTCCTCCAAAAGAGGTAAATTTCTTCATATATATAAAGTTTATTACTATCTCAGGTTATTATAGTTCAAAATAGGATTTGAAGTCTCATTTATACTTCTAATAAAATGATAATTTACACACCAGGAAAACAGACCTATTATAAATTCTAATTTTTGAAATGGTATGTTAAAATCAAATCTTAAGTAAAGCTCATTGAACTCATGGGCAATTTTTTAAAAAGTCTTACACTTTTAGAAACNTTACTGTAGTATGATTGATAAGTGATGCATATGTAGAGTGGCAATGGAATGGGAGGGGCTGTGTCTTTCATCTGTCCCACAGATAGTGTATCTAAGGAATTTTGTGAATATCAACATATTATAGCAATGAAAACCATCATTTTGAATATGTTAAATGGTATAGCATTTGTTTAACATGATTGTGTGCTTGGAATGTCTTTTATTACCTGACTTCTGCTTAATTTCTCAAAACTGAAACAAGTCTTTGTTTTCTCCTATATTCTACCAGATGTCTTTTGCTGCATGCTCCAATGGCTTAATGAACTTAGGAAAAGAAGTGCATCTTTGTCTGCACATACTTGCTTCCTTTGTTAAAGAAGGTATCAAAGGTAGGAAAGGGAAGGGGAGATGATATAATTACATTATTTTCTCAAAAAATAATTAAGAAAATAAGAAATAAAAAAGAAGGTATCAGGGTCTGCACAGTGCTTAAATGTCATCTCTGACTTATAATACATCACTTGTATTGTCACCATCATAAGATTTTTACAAAGAACTTCTAAGTCAATACTCTTGTATTATGCTCTGGAATGAAAATCTGGTTTAGTAAGGTATATAGAAGATACTGGGANTGACAGAAATTAGTACCTATTAGTGAGACATGCAATAAAATCTCATGTTGGGAAGGAACCAGGGGAAGCTGTATAGTAGAGATTCCCTCAGGCCAGCCTCTCCCCTTGGTCCCCACTCCAAGCCTAATAAAAATGTCCCTGTCTCTTATACACATCTAGATGTGTATAAGAGACAGGTATAGTAGAGATTCCCTCAGGCCAGCCTCTCCCCTTGGTCCCCACTCCAAGCCTAATAAAAATGTCATATCACACAGAGTGACTAATTCAGAGTCTTGCCCTAATTTCTACAATGAAATGACATGACAATTAACTCACATCTAACCAAAATGTACAACATGGGGGAAAAATCATAATTCCCATGTACAATATCTAAGCTGTTNATTAGAATTAGCANATAATTATTATAAGAGGTGCTAACTTACTTGCATTTTTCACTTTTGAAAAACACAAAATAGCTATCACATTTATATCAATATTTCTACATGTTTAAATTGAGGCAAAAAGCTATGCCTATGGTCACACAGATAGTAAGTGATATAGTAAAAAATCTAAATGCTAAAAGCAAGAGAAATAGTCTTTCCTTGGGATGAGTTCCTAATTGATATCAAATGGTCAGCCCTGAAATGATGCACACACAAGTAACACTAAAACAGACTGAGAAGGTTGTATTTATATATTCCTGTGTGTGTGTGTGTGTGTGTGTGTGTGTGTGTGTGTGTGCAACAGTAACAATTAAAGAGAAATAAGCCATGGTTTTGAGGATGTGGGTACAGTAAAGAAAAAGGGGAAATGATATAATTATGTTTTAATTTTAAAAAATTAAAAATTACATATGGAAGGGGGGAAGACTGTAAGGACCAGAGGATCAGGGAGTTTGCTTTAATATTTCATTTTCTTGTAATGTCAGAAGTCACACACATAAATCTCACCAACATGACTGACTAAGCATGAGCTGAACAAGGCCAACAATAATAGACATGTCAAAGTGGAGTAGCGGGAAACCACAGGCTCTCAACCACACACAAAGGACTATGGACAACTGAGGAAATCTGGGAGTATGAGAGCCTTTCCAGGGGAAGAGCACAACAACTGGTTATCCTACACCAAATGGTAAGCCATGAAAAGGTTATAAGCACACACACATGCACACGCACACGCACACACATATATATATAAGGAGGCCGTGAATCTAAAAAAGAGCAAGAAGTATGTGGAAGGATTTGGAGGGATGAAGCAGAAGGGAGAACTTATGTAATTATATTATAAGTTCAAAAATAAAATATATACTCTAGTATCAAAGATCATCCTTAACTTCTACTATTTCTAAACTCAAGAATTCTTGGAGACAAATTTGATATTGTATATAAAGAATTTTGCAAGTAGAATCATGTAAAATCAATGAAAGCTCTGACTGAAGTGGGAAATGCAGTGATGGACACCAATGGCATGAACCAGTTGCTTTAGAATAATCTCTCTAGTTACTGAATCAGTACCTTCTTCAAAGTGAAAAATAAGAAAGCTATAGATAACCAAGGAACACTGCTGACCTTTAAATTGTTCTAGATGTAGTTGTCACTCTTTCCTTTCCTCCTTCTCTCAAGTATTTATAAGACATTTAGTAGAAATACATTAATGAAATTAACTGCAGGGCTACTTTGAAGACCTTACTTAAGCAGGTACTTGAGAATAATTTTTCTTGTTCATCTTTTCTCACTGTAACAGTTTCTTTTTCTTCTCTGTGAGTCTTGTTTTAATATGCTTTTTCAGAGTATTTCAAACACCATCTCAGCCAGCAGCAGCCTTGGTGAGTCTACATCAAATAGCCATTGCACTTAATAAGTTCATAAATAAGACAGGAAGCAACTGCTAATGGAACGGCTCCTAAAACTTTACAGCACAATAAAATCATGTCATTCCAGAGGGATAACACATTCCAACAGTCATCATGATCCTAATAATATACATGGTAATAGAGTAAAAACAGCATTTGAAATGAGCAGAAATGACTCCCATGTTCTACTACAGTCATCTGTTTGAACTTACCCCAGACAAAGTGTTTAAAAGCCAACTTCATACTCTTTATTGGAAAATGAAATCAACAAAACGCACCTTGCATGTCTTTAGGAGAAGCGAAAGAGGGGTTTTCCAGAAATCCTACAAAGTGGCCTTTCACATTATAAGCATTCAATGGTTTATAGGTTCCCTTCTCTTTCCTACTGGTCATTCTCCATCACCTGCTACTTTTATCTCTGTATCAACTCCGTATCAGTCAGAACAGAACTGCAGAATTTCATGCTTAGGATGAAATAACAGTTTTTATGTGANATGAAAGATTCCCGAAACAGATTACCCATCCATGCTAACAGCAAATGATGCCTCAAAAGAGCTAAATTTTTATATTTGTGTTAATTAAAAGTGTTATGTTCATATATAAGATGAAAAATGAACAGTTGTACACGTAGAGATTTATAGAAATTGAGAACTAGATATGACATCCAAAGGAAAGTGGGTGAGCATCTGTTGAAACAATGGAGAGGNTGTGAGTACTTGCTACATGCTGAGACAGAAGCTCGTCCTTGTAAAATTTTTATCCTCATGGGGAGGACAAAACATTCCACTTTGCTGGACTTTTGTTTACAAGGGAAAGGTTGATACAGACTGAGCAATGATGGAGAACTTATTCAAGGTTTCAATTAAACAGAAACACAACCACAAGAAGGTGTGTGCTGCATAGAGAAGGAGATGGCCAATCAGACAGGAAATAGCAACTACACAGATGTTATTGGGAGAAGCAATCATAACCTGTTGAAGGGAACACACAAAGGAGATAGTGGTGAGATACGATGTCATGAAGGTAAGCGGGGACAGTGTTTTGGAGAGCACAGTATTGGGCATGTGATTGAAAAGCTTATGGAGGATTTTGAACATAACAATGGCTGATTGTACTTGTCCATGTAAAAGATAGCCAGGAGATGGGAGATAGATACAGGAGACTCCTTGGAGGCTTGTGGACCAGCTTGCCTGGCACACAAAACACTGAATAACAGAAGATTCTGTCTTGATAAGGATGGAAGGGAGAAACAGCAGGTGAAGTTGTTCTCTGACTCTACANGGATGCAGTGCTGTATGAGTACCCATACTCACATATAAACATGAACACTTGTAGGTGGGGGGAGATAGATATGGAGGAAGAGGGAGAGAGGTATTTAAAAAATATTATAAAAGGTTTATATTGATTATGTACCAGTGTGGTAAGTGGGTGAGGAGGCAAGGAGGCTAGTTAAAAAGTATTGAGGTCATCAAGAATGAACAGAGTTGAGATTTATATTGAGGCTGAGATGAGAAGTGGTCAGATTCAGATAGAAGTAACTTGATTATGAATTAAAATAGAGAATGAGGACTCAGGAAAACCAATTACNACTCCTGAAATGGTGCCTTGGTGTAATGGGGAAATATCGGAGGAAGAAATTTTGGGTCTCCCAAGAATTTTGTTTCAGAGTAGGTAAGTGATGATAACTAGTAGATGTCCAAGGAAAGATGCTGTCAGTAGATGCATGGTTTAAGTTTGGGGGAACAGCCCTGGGTAAAGACAGAGATTGGTTGGTTGGTAGCATATATGTAGCTCTTAGTACTTCAGGTCTGATTTATCTATCTGAAGCAAGATTAGAGTCAGGAAGCATGAAGACCAAAGCATGGGAATCTATAACATTTGTCAATCACAAGAAGTGGTGTTGACTACTGAGTTCAATAAGTAGATACTGAGCTATCAGGTAGGAGGAAAATCAAACAATCTAAAAGGCAGTTATAATTCAGAGTTAGACCAACTGATGAAAAATACTGAGTACCAGCCTGACAGAAAGGCAAAACAATTCCAGCTCATCTGTCTTGAAGGCCTATATTGGGATAGAGCCAATGCTGGATTTTTAATAATTTGGCCAAGTTGAGGCAAAACGTCCCTGATGAATAATGATTTTATTCAAAAAGCAGTATTGAAAGCCTGGAATTCTGGACAGGACTGGTCAGGGGAAAGATGGAAGAGTAAAGGAGGGGGAAGGTCAGAGGGGAGATTCTGTGAAGATAAGGTCAAATGCTTCCCCCTCTGAGGCACCAATACGAGAAACAGTTGATGGAATTTCCTTTTCCTCTGAGTTACTTGTTGAAAGCCTCTGCTGTCACTGCCAGTCTGTCAGTGACTTCTCCCTATTCTGACTCTCTCTCTCTCTCTCTCTCTCTCTCTCTCTGTGTGTGTGTGTGTGTGTGTGTGTGTGTGTGTTTGTGTGTATGTGTGTGTGTGTGTCCCCTAGTTCAGATTTCAGTCTACAATGTGGGAGTAGAAGTTCTAGACAGCAATATAGGTTGTGGTCTAAGCAAGTTGAATGTTGAAAATATATAATTACTCACCAAGGTTAAACTGACCCCATTACTCAAATGACTGAGCCCCTTCGAGGGATGATTATTGTGTAACCACTACCCATGAAAGAACAGAGACTGGTCTGAGCCTCACCATCAGGACATCAAAGTCCCAAATGGATTCATTCCTCTGGAAAGTTGCTGATAAACTACTATCCTGTAGCACTTAGCCATCTGCTTGAATGAGGAAGAGAATCACTGTGATCTTTGAAAAGTACAATTTGAAGTCCTTTAGTTTGATAGAAGCAAAAAAGTGCAGGGTCTGGTTTGAAGTCGGTTACATTTCAAGCTTCATCACTTACTTTAGAGTTTGACCATATGAAAATTACATGACCTTTGTAAACCTCAGGTTCCTTTCCTGAAATGGACATTAGAGTGACATCTACTTAAAGGTTGCTGAATTAGACAATGTAGAGTATGGGGTGTGCATGGTCTTGTGTGTGTATGTATGTGTGTGTGTATACATGTGCACATATACACTGGTGCTTGCACACACACCTTTTTCAGGGGTCAGAGAGAGAGAGAGAGAGGCAGACACAGCAAGAACTGTGCCTGTTATATAAAATGGATCATAATATATAAATAAATGGTGTTGTCACCCCATAGGCATCACAGGACTCATTCCAGGAAGGACAGTATGGCCCTTGCTTGATACTCAGTCTCTTACAGGAAATCTTACACTACAGACCCAGATCTGAGTGGAAAGGGCTGGAGATCCATGTTTTTGCCCCAACTTCCTTAAACACCCTTGCTTGCTCCCTTCTCTGTCTTCCCATATCACTCATACAATGTAACTTCTCCACTTGATTATGGCTGGCCTTGGCTAAGGTAAGTTTCTAGATCTTTCTATCCTGACTGCCTGTTGCATGACCTGTTCTGGTCCAGTTACCCCACTTTGCACCTTTCCTCTCATTTGCAGTCCTGCTCAGTGCCTCTACCTTGTAGCTNTCCCACTACTAAGAGCTTCTCCTTCTCTTTGTACATCTGATTATTATCTACCTAAAAAGAAGTCTATTTCATCTCAAAGATTTGTAAAAATTACAATGATTTTCAATAATTGTCTAAATAAATGTTTTCTATAATTAGTTTAAAAAAAAACCTCTTTATCAGGTAAATGTGATGTGAGGTTTTACATTGGAACCTGGATCAGAAAAAGGACATTCATGAAAAAAAATGGAAAAAAATCTCAATAAAGTGATATACTAATGTTAGTTTCAATTTTGACATATGCGTTTTCATATAAGATGTTAGACAGCATGAGCGGAAACTAGGTGAGAATTATCTTGGTAGCTTTTCTGTAAAACTAAAATTATTCCCAAATGAAAAGTTCATTTAAAAAATTGACTCCCAGGAAGACTTCTTTCTCCATAATAAACAACTCTCTATTCTTCTGCATCTTTCCTTGGCTTCACAGANTGACTGTACTGTGTAAGATTTTCTTTATCTGTCCAATGATGTAAGAGTAAACAATCCATGATTAAGAGAAGGTATAAACAGAGTTGTTATACTGTAAGTACTGTAAGTGTGTGTGTGTGTGTGTGTGTGTGTGTGTGTGT
>LZPO01087394.1:95978-129123 GCA_001675575.1 Neotoma lepida | reverse complement strand
AAGCAGTATTTAAATCAATCACTGTAATAGGCCATCCCTTAAGTAATAAAGAAGGCAAGGGAATTCCAGACTGTAAAGAGCCCATTGGCTGAATCACCTTATTTATGGCTCTTAGATCTGTTAACATTCTCCATTTTCCAGATTTCTTTTTAATAACAAACACAGGAGAGTTCCAAGGACTGGTTGATTCGTCAATATGTTGAGCATTTAACTGCTCCTTTACCAGCTGTTCTAAGGCCTGTAATTTTTCTGATGTCAAAGGCCATTGTTCCACCCAAACAGGTGGTCAGTCAACCATTTTAAGGGTAGGGTTGTTGGTCCCTTTGAAATACAAACAGCTTTTTTGCCCTGTTTATGTACAGCTTGAATGGTCTGTGACTGTCTTTGATAGTATCTTTTGATGTTTCTCTCAGAAGCAGTCCTTATTTTGTAGTTTGTTTCTGAGATTGGGGGAATGTTAATCTGTGGTTTCCATTGCTGCATTAAATCACATCCCCATAAATTCATTGTTATGTTAGCCACCTATGGTTTCAATTTTACTATCTGTGCTTCCAGCCCTATACACTCAACCCATCTTGCACTTTGTTTTGCTTGAGGCAAACTGCCAGTCCCCAAAAGCTGAACATTTACTTCCTGAAGAGCCCAGCCCGGGTGCCATGATTTTGGTGCAATTATTGTTACATCTGCACCTGTGTCTACCAAACCCTCAAGTTCTATGTCATTTATTCGTGTTTCTAATGTTGGTCTTTGATCATTTATGGAAGTTTGCCAAAATGTTTGCTTTATGGGTTTCTCCTGAAAATTTTGTTTTATTTTTCTAAAGCTGTTCTGGCATCCAGAGACATATGGTTTTTAACAACAGGCATTATATCATTTACTCATTTTGTGGAGGGTTTTCCCCAATGCTGGCAGGGAATGATTGAACTACATTTGTTACTGGGGCCAGCAAGAGGCCCTGCAGGGCGTGCCCAACGGCAAAGGGTTACCTTGCCTGTCCCTTGTTGATCTACGTTCGTTAGTCCAATGCCGGCCTTTGCCACACCTTCTGCATACTCCAGAAGGTTGGGGCTTTCTGTTTGAATTATTTCAGTAATAAACATTGTTTCTAGGAACAATTTGCCAATACCGCCTTTTCAGATGACCTTGTCTACCACAATTAAAACACGTAACATTTTGATTCTTCTTCATATTTTTAGAAAGGAGTGCTCTTATCCAAGAATCACCATTAGAAGTATGGGGCCAATATCAACTGTATTTCTGATCCATTCCATGCTGATCCATCACCATGGGTGCTGATCTTGCTTTCCTTTAAAGGATTAATCACCCTTTTGCATTCTGCATTAGCATTTTCAAAAGCCAAAGATTCAATTAATATTTGTCTAGCATCTGGATCCAATATCATTCTATTTACAGCTGATGTTAATCTGTGTAAAAAAAATCAGTGAAAGCTTCTTTCGGGCCTTGTATAATTTTAGTAAATAATTCAGTCCTCTTTACTGATTTCCTCACTCTGTCCCAAGCATTCAAAGATTCTATACAACATAGAATCAGGATGTTATCATGCAACATACACTCTTTGCAACTTAGCATACTGACCCTCACCAAGAATTTGGTCTTGGGAAATCTCATGACCTCTAGCCCTACCTCGTTGTTCCAGGGCCCTGGCTTCCTCTCTCCACCAAGTTCTCCATTGTAATTGAGGACAGCTTCTAATACTGCTGAAATGAAATCCTTCCAGTCTTGTGGAATAATTCTATTCCTAGTTGCCCATGAATTTAACAAAGGGTGTTAATCTTACAAAGGGTAAATGCATACCCTATGAAACTACTGCTTCTTTAAATCCCTTTAAGTCTAAAATATCTACAAGATTCCACTTAACTTGTGCATAGCCTTGAGGATACATATCATCTGGTGGTTGTTGAAAATAACTGGATATATTAAAGTTGGTGTTCTAATAACCCTAAGCCATTCCTCTCCAGTTTCACAATGCAACGGTATGGTAAGTTCTGCTCTAAATTCCTCTGTCTGTGTCTGAGCATCTTTGTTTCTTTCATTAGTATATCTTCCAATGCCTACTCCTATTAATCCTCTTGTCATATTTAGCACAAAAAACCACTAAGGCTATTATTTAAGATATTATCATACTGATAGTATGTATTACCAGTACTATATCAGTGTCAGTTAAATCATGAATCTTCCCATATTCTGATTCTAACTTCAAGCTTTCTTAGGTAGCAGTATACAGGGTCTTAACACTCTGCTTTGTTATATTTCCAATTTATAATATAAAAAATTTCTTTTCAATAGTATTTAATTCTCTCCTACTCTCCCAAAGGATTTTCCAAGTCTCTCACCAATTCTATTGACTTCTCTTGGCAAGAGGCAGCTGACTGCTAGTTTGGAGAGGTCCAGATGCCAGATGCCGCAGAGCCAGCTGGCATGACTCCTCCCTCCCTGTGGTTCTGCCACCCATTGGAGTGCCAATATGTTGTTGTTGTTTTTTTACTCTTTTGGGGGGCCCACGACCCAGCTCCCAATAAATCACACACAGAGGCTTATTCTTAATTATAAATGCCCAGCCTTACCTTGGCTTGTTTCTAGCCAGCTTTTCTTAACTTAAATTACCCATTTATCTTTCAACAATAGGCTTTTATCTTTCTCTTACTTCTGTAATCTTACTTTCACTCTTCCTCCACGTCCCCTGGTGTCCTCTCTCCTCTTTTCTTTTTCCTTCTTCCTTTCCTCCCAGATTTCCCCTTCTATTTATTCTCTCTGCCTGCCAGCCCCACCTATCCTTTCTCCTGCCTCACTATTGGTCATTCAGTTCTTATTAGACCAATCAGGTGTTTTAGACAAGCAAAGTAACACAGCTTCACAGAGTTAAACAAATGCAACATAAAAGAATGAAACACATCTTTGCATCGTTAAAGAAATGTTCCATAACACAAATGCAACATATCTTAAAGTAATATTCTACAACATTCAATGAAGACACAGGTGACTCTTCCACATAAGCTAAGAAATGCAGCCCCCACAGAGCTCTATAGAAAATGGACAAACTATAATGTTATAAGTGATGTCTTAGTTTCCTTTCCTGTTGCTGTGATAAAATATCCTGGGAAAAGCAACTTAATTGTCTTACAATTCCAGGCTATGGCCCATCACTTCAAGAAAGACAAGGTAGAAGGAATTTGAAGCAGTAAGTCACATTGCATCCACAGTCCTGAGCAGAGAGCAGGGCACTGGTGCATGAGTACTAGCATCTGCTCATTCTCTCCACTCCACATAGTTTGGAATCTTCCTCCTAGGGTGCCTCCTAAGGTGCCTCCCACAATGGATGTGTCTTCCCACATCAATTATCAACATTAAGATAACCCTCCACAGACACGCTCACAGGCCAACTTAATCTGGATAGTCCCTCAGTGAGGTGCCCAACCCAGCTGATTCTAGATTCTGTCAAGTAGATGATGAAAACTGACTGTCACCAGTGGCAGCCACACTGGTTCTCTTGCTTCTTAACTCTTCATTTTCATTTGATGGCAACCCTAAATGTAGAGCCCTGATTCAGAAAAGACATTTGCTTGAAGACTTCGACTTCAAAGGAGGGAATATAATCCTCATTACCCATCCTTCATTCTGTGAAACTATTTCTGAAGTGATTTGTCCTAAAGCCTTCCACCAAAATTTCATCTGTCCACATCATATAGTTATATATAATTTGTTTATACACACTCTTTAAGTAATTTTTAGAATTGATATATGAGATCCTATGATTTCAAACATGAGTTTTATGAAGTAATTAAATAATTGAAAATCATAGCTGCTGATTCCTTCTGTGCTGACTTAATAGTGAAGACATCAAAGACTGAGCATGGAATAGACCACACTGAGTACAATCCAGGAATGAGGATGAGAAGGTAGACTAGAAGCTAGTGTACATTCAGTCCCTAGAATGTTCCATCTTTTTCTTATGCAGTCTTCAATTTTGGAACATGTGGCCAAAGTATATTTCATCTTGGAATATTGAATACAGTCCTCAAAGGCCTGAAAATATGGCTGTAGTAGTTACACAGCAAGGTTCAGAATCCACTATTGAAATTCCAGGTGCCTAAAACACAAAAGCCTTTATGCCTCTACTTGTGAAATCCAGGGTAGGAATGTCTGGAAACTGGGAGGGCTGGCCTCTCAGAATGTGTGCAGTTTCTCTTGTGACTTAGGAAGCTCTGTCGCATATATAGGCACATACAGAGCATGGCCAGGCATTGGAGTACAGCACAGGACAGTACAATAGAAAGAAAACCAACCCAAACAAAGAAAACAGAATAATCTTCAGAAATTATGTTTTAGATGAGTTTAAATATGGAAGCACATTTTTTAAACTTCACTATGAATTTATTTCAAGATGAAAACCCCAGGCTTCTTGGAGAATATGAAATTATCAAAGGGATTATGGATGACTCCTTCCTGTAGTTGACAGTGATTTCTTTCATAATGTGGCTTCCTCTGGTATGTAAAAAGAATTACTACTTTCAAATTCTCCTTTAAATGCTTTCCCCCTCCCCCCACAAAGCCCTTTTTCCTTTAGAAAGGTCAGCTGGCAAGTACTGAAACCATAAAAAGAACACAGGAAGTACCAGATAAGTGCCTGATTTACATGCATGGATGTGTTGGCTCACAGACCTTTTGTCTATAAGGTGGAGGGCCCCAGCTTCACTATGACCCCCTCCTCTCTGATCACATGTTGGTGGTCTCCAACCACACATACAAAGACAATACTTGTTCTTGTTACATACTCCCCCACAACTAGAGTTCTTAATATTGTACAACCTAGGGACAATGGTAGAAGCTAGTGTGTGTTCAGCACCTAAAATACTCCAGCATTGTTGTTGTCACTGGCATCAATTTTGTTACTTTTGGAGACGTATACCCCATCTCAGCCTGTTGAGTGTAATCACTGGATATTTGGGAAAACAACAACAACAACAACAACAACAACAGAGTTTTCCCATTGTCACATAGCAAAGTTCAACACCACTACTGAAATTCTGATTTCTATAACATAAATGTTCCTTTCATTCATGCATCCATATAATTCATAAATGTCCCTCTTGATGCTTATTTTACATCAACAATAAAATAGATGATAATCTACTACAATTTCCAACAGACAATAAAAATGGTGACAATAGCATCTACTAATGCAGCCCAAACTTGATACAGAGGCATCTAGAAAACGTGCATATCATAAATATGTACGTTTTTCATTAAAAGATCTGATAGATGGGTTATACACATAGGAGTATAAAGATTGTAACCAAATGTTGGGGTACAGTAGAGTGGTGGGACATTTACCTGGCTTGGGTAAGGCCTTGGGATCCTGGCTGTGCTATGTAGTACCACAAAACAGAACAACAAAAAATTAAAATAAAAAGAAAACCTCAGGAGTGATAAATTATGTGATATTAAGGGGCTGCAGAGCTGATACAGCAGTTAAGAGTATTTGCTGCTCCTGCAGAGATCCCGAGTTTGGTTCTCAGCATCCATGATGGGTGACCCACAACCACCTGTAACTCCAGCTCCAGGAGCTCTGACTCTACCCTCCACAAGTATCTGCACTCACATTTACAAATAGAAGGGAGAGGATAAAGGAGGGGAGGAGAATAAAGAGAGAAAGAGGGAGAATTATGAAGAGCAAATTTGAACATAGATGCACAATTTTAATTCCCCAGAGATTTTATTTCAAGATGAAAATCTCAGATTTGTGAATGGTTACATGGCTGTCAGGGNAAATCATTGACAATTTCTTGTAGTAATTGACATGGATTTTGTTCATTGTGTGGCTCCTGTTAGTATGGGATGAAATCAATTATCTTGCACCTCTCTTTCTGGTCCCTATAAACAGTATTGCTTTTGAAATTCCACCAAAAAGAAGTGAAGCCAAGATAAGAGCCATACGAGTGAACAAAACAACTAGTATCTTGTTTATATTCACACGGATATTGGCTGGAAACATTTCCTCATCAGTAGGTGGAGGGCCACTGTCCGTACTACCACCTGATCCTCTTTCTTCACAGCTTGGTGGCTGCCAACCTTGCACACAGTGACAATTGCCTCTGCTGTTACACACGCCTCTGTAATTACAGGCACTAATGTTGCATGAATGTTGCAAGGTTTGATGGAAAACACACTTTTTGTCTTTACAGTATTTCCCTGGGCCACAGGTTGCACCATCTACTACAAGTCCAATTTCTGGGATTTCTGTCCCATAGTGCACATCATACCCAAAGCACTGTTCTTCATTAACATCTTGTATCCTTATGTGATGAAATGTAGTGTGCTCACCTCCGCCAGGTATACGACGGACACCATCACAATGCAGCAGCCCACAATAAATATTGTCATCTTCACACGGGAGAGGTCTGCCTCCTGTGCGATGTGTGTACAACCCACAGTTCCCAAATCGATCACCTTTCACATTTAATTGTCTATAGCATGCTGGTGAAGCATCCTTTACTTGGTATCCAAAAAGAGCTTGACACTGCAAATTACGATCGCTGCAATTTCCTCCCACGCAAACTGCTTGCGGTGAGCAGGGAGTTCCATCCTGGATGTACAAATTTTGTGGGCAATTTGCTGAGAGTCCATCACAGTATTCTGGCAGATCACAAATACCAAGTTTGCGTCGGCACGTTTTTCCAGTGGGTGAAAATGAACACTGGTCACAGCAACTTCCTCCACTGCAACTACTTCCCGAAGTAAAGTGACAATTGGTTGCACAACAGCTGTTATTGACACACTCTTTGAAGGAGCCACAGTCACATTGCTCATTGGCATTCACTTTCTTATCTCCACAACGAGGAGCGGCATATACAACATTGGTATACACAATAGGAGAGAAACTCAGGCATTTGTCTTTCCCACTTATCCTATCATGTAGCTCAGCATGGGAACAATTGCTCATCATATCCAGAAGAGCAGGAAATTCATTCATGACACAACTGCTTCTTCTGAAACAAATACAGCCCGGTTTATCATGCTCTAAATTCAGACTGTGACCTACTGCATGACACATAAGAGTTGCAGCCTGAAATAAATGCATGTGTGCAACATGTAATATTACTGCTCCTCTAGACTTTGAGCACACACCATTCTGCACGGCTCCGTAATCTAAACCTCCAAATTGACGTTCTACTAAGATAACGCTAGTGCTGCTCTTGTACGCTTCCACATTTCCGTATGTGGTGTGTCTATACTCAACAAATTTAGTCAGAGCCCGTTGCATATTGTGTGCCCAATTGATTGCTACAAATGGATCATATGCTTCCCAAATTTCTATACAATAGGGATAGAAATGCAGACCAGATGCTTTATAAATGCTATCTGCTATGCTGTTCATAATTAAGATCGCCTCAAGTGTGGCGCTATGGTTACCGAGCATTCTGCTTACGGCAATAGTTGATGTGTAGTGCACTCTTAGTAATTTCACATGCACACGCCACAAATACACTGGAGCTGCTCTGGGACTTCCAACAAGCTTCATGTCTTCAAGGGATTCATCTGCCTCTACCACATTCTCTCCATTGATACACTTTTTAGACTTACGTGACCCTTCTTCCACCACAAGCAGAGAAATTACATGCTCAAATTTGGAAGAAGATGCCAATGGTTTGATCTCATAAGTGAAGTCATCCACCTGTAGCATGCCATTCAGACCTCCATTGCAGGTGTCTAGTGTCGCAAGGGACCCAGGGACCCCTTCCAGGTAGCTGTAGAAGTAACAGTCTCGAGGAACAAATGGGTAGTCCTCCTGCTCGGCTCCTTGATCATTGGTAGTGTACACAGGAAGATGTTCAGGAATCATGTTCTTGAGTTTCATGTGGACCACGTGTCTTTGTCCCCTGAAGCGCATGCTATAGGTGATCTGGTCTGGCCTATCACTTCCACCCATTCTTTGGGGAACCTTCCTGGGGATCACAACTTCTGAGGTAGTGAAGCGCCATTTGGGTGGGCCATGGGAACAACAGACAGGGCACAACAGTACCCAGAGCACAGATAGCCATAGAGAACTTCCCAGGAGGACCTGAGTCCAGGTAGATGCCTGGAGGAAGGGGGCCATGGACCGAAGCGAATGTGGTCCACTGGGAGGCAGACAAGACTAAGACCTCAAAGTTCACACCAGGTCATGAGGAGAGCAGAGTGAGGCAAGAGGCTTACAACCTCTGATAAGTAAAGGAAGAGAGGCTGTTACATAACAATGCTGGGCTCATCCAAGCATTGTGTGCTCAGTGATCTGGAGAGCCTATGGTAGTGCCCCAGGGAAGAGCAAAAAGTGGGAGACACTTGAAGAAATTAATATGTATGTATGTATATATATATATATATATATATATCTGTGTGTGTGTGCATATGTGTGAACACACACACATATTGTGGCTTTTTTCACTTTGTACTTTTAAATTTTTAAATTTTTAAATTTCTGGTTTATTTTCTCAAGAGAGAAAGGGCAAGGAGCTATGTGGGTGGAGAGGTATGCAGGATCTGAAAGGAACTGGAGATTGGGAAACTGTAAGCCACTCAAGGCACCTGTGTGGCCAGGCCCCTTCCCTTAGGACCTCTAACTGCCAGGTTCCACACACAGAACACTCCAACTGCCCTAAAGGCTGGACTCAGCCCCTGCCCTACAGAGTAAGAAGCCCAAGCTCTGGATTCAAAAATTCCACCCATCTCTACCCTAAGAAATTCTATATAAACCCTGCCTTCTGTTCAGTTCCCTGATGTTTCTCACTCAAGCAGAGACAGCCAATCTCCTGTTTTTTTCCCTCCCAATAAATCTCTTGTGTGAGGTTTGTTGTGTGGTGTGACCTTGTGGTATTCCCTGGTTCCCAACTGCTAGGATGCCTTTCCATCTGAACTGTAATATTTACAGAAACCATGATCAGAATACATTGTATGAAATTTTTTTCCAATAAAAAACTAAAAGAAGTAAAGCAACTGGAGGTGACCCATGGAATATAAGATTACACAGATTCTATGAAAAGAAAAACTCAGGTTGTAAATCATAATTTCTCATCAAATTCCAGTGCGTGATTCTAGTTCTCAAAAGGCTGTAAACATATTCTTACCTATGAATGTTCACAGCATTGTCATTTCCAAGTTTATTCCAAACACTCAAAAAAGAACCACCCCTCAATCAGTGACAACTAAACTTTTCCATTGAATGATCCTCTGTGTTAATATCAACACATTTCTAACATCTGCAATGGCATGGGGGAACCTCACAGAGAGTATGTCTAGGGTAGGAAAGCAGACCGAAGATTATTCTCTATAAATGCTTTCATCTGAAGGGAGCTGTAGAACAATGCAAACTGATTGATGGGATTAGTGAGACAGTCAGTAATTCCTCATGTATAGTTTAATAGCACATGGATAGACATGTCTGGAGTGGTAGAAAGTAGCAGTCAGGTATTCTCACATGATGGCCTCCAAAGAAATCTCATCATGCTACATTTTACGTGTTTGTATGTGATTCCATGCTAGGTGCACTTCAAATGAGTATGTCTGATGAAGTGTCTTCGTTTAGCTTTTTTACACCTCTTTCTTTCATCATTCACACATCATTGACATCTCAGAAGACACCTTTCTTCCCTTTAAAATATCATTTTAACACTGGATTACATGTATGTAGATTCAACTCAGTACAGAAAATTACTGACTTACCTACTTTATTTCTCTCTCTTTTTACTCTACTTAGTTATGATCTGTCTTAGTTAGGATTTCTATTGCTGTGATAAAACACCATGAACAAAGGCAACTTGGGGAGGAAATGATTTATTTCAGCTTACAACTCTCAGGCCACACTCTATCATGGAGGAAAGTTGGGGCAGAGACTCAAGCAGGACAGGAATTGGAGACAGGAACTTACACAGGCCATGCAGGAATGCTGCTTACTGACTTGTGCTCTGTTACTTGTTCATCCTTTTTTCTTATAGCACTGAGGACCAATATCCCAGAGATGGCACCACCCAGTGAGCTGGGCCCTCTCACATCAATTAATCAAGAAAATGCACCATAGGCTTACCCACAGGCCAGCATGATGGGTGCATTTCCTTAATTGAAATTCTCTTTTCCAAAATGATTCTAGCTTCCAAAATGAGTCAAGTTGACAAGAAATTAGCCAGCACAATTGACCCCTTGTCAACTTGACACAAAGATACTTCACTATTCAATGAGAAGGGTTTTTTTTCTCACTTGTCCCCAGATAGCATGTTAATATTAATATTTCAATATGAGCCATTAAATAACTTTAAAAGTCCCAATCTTTAAAAAGTTTGTTGTCTTTAAAATATTTAAAGCCCTTTTCAAAATTCAATTTCCACATTATTCTTTTTATTATCTAGCATTACCTTTATACCAAAACACCAGATAAAGACACAACAAAGGAAGAAGAAGAAGAAGAAGAAGAAGAAGAAGAAGAAGAAGAAGAAGAAGAAGAAGAAGAAGAAGAAGAAGAAGATTATTTTAGACCAATCTCCCTGATGAATATAGATCCAAAAATTGTCAATATAATACTGGCAAACTGAATTCAGTATTTCACTAAAAAGATTATTCATCATGATAAAGTTAGTTTCTTTCCAGTGATACAGGGATGGTAAAACATATATAAATCAATAGATGTAATCCACCACATAAGTAAATTCAAAAATAGAAATCACATGATCATCTCACTAGATGCAGAAAGGCTATTGACAAAATCTATAATCCTTTCCTGATTCTAAGAGGTGGAAGGTGCATACAGCCTGTATACTATAAAACATCATGATAAGTAGAGGAAAACTCAATGTTCTCAAGATGTCTAGAAACAAGACAAATGTGTTCACCCTCTTCATTCCTATTCAATAGCTTGAAGTCTTAGCTAGAACAATAAGAAAAGAGAAAGAAAAAAGAGATACAAATAAGGAAAGTGAAAATGTTCTTCCTTGTAGATGTCATGATTCATATATAAATCCCTAAAGATAAAGAAACCTGTAGTGCATACTTTTAGCAGAGTATGAGGATTGAAATGAACACACAAAAATCAAGAGAGTCCCTATATTTCAATGACAATCATACTGAAAAATAAGTCAGGTAGATACTCTTTTTCATAGTAAGTACACACACAATAAA
Organism: Neotoma lepida; assembly: GCA_001675575.1. NCBI lineage: Eukaryota > Metazoa > Chordata > Mammalia > Rodentia > Cricetidae > Neotoma > Neotoma lepida. The sequence continues at coordinate 117,960 of LZPO01087394.1, read as the reverse complement.
TAGATAGATAAATACTTGGGTGAAAACCTAACCAAAAAAAATGAAAGACCTCTACAATGAAAACTTTAAGATATAGAAAAAGAATTTGAGGAAGGTATCAGAAGATGGAAAGACTTTGCTTGCTCAAGGATTGGAAGAAGTAATATCGTAAAAATGACTATGCTACTGTGCTGGTTAGTTTTTTGTCAACTTGACACAAGCTGGAGTCAAATAGGTAGAAGAACCTCAATTAAGAAAATACCTCCACTAAACTCCCTGAAATTCCTACCTCCTGGTTCTTGTCCTGCTTGATTTTCTGCCTTGACTTCCTCCTTTTCTCCCCAAATGGCTATTGGTTATGATGTTTTATCACAGCAAAAGAAAGCAAACTAAGACACTTACCAAAAGCACTGGATCCCCTGTAGCTGGAGTTTCAGATGGTTTTGAGCCACCTGAAATGGGTGCTGAGAACTGAACTCAGGTCCTCCATAAGAGTAGTACCAGGTCTTAACCACGGAGCCATCTCTCGACCTCTGAAGGTGGATTCATCTGTTTTCTTATCTCCTAATCCATGCTTTGAGTTTCTAGTCTTTCTAGTTTTCTTTGTGCATGCATATGTGAATACATGTGCATGTGTCTGTGGAGTATGTTTGTGTGTGCATGAAGATGAGCATGCAAGTATGTGTACTAGAGCCTCTGGAAGCCAGCGGTTGACAACAGGTATCTTTCTCACTCTCTCTCCAGTTAGTCTTTGAGGTAGACTCTTACTTAATCTGGAACTCCCCAATTTGGCTGGACTGGTTAGCCAGTGATCTTCAGATGTCTGTCTGGCTTGACCACCTCAATGTTGGGATTATAGATAGACCCCCCACACACACCTCTAGACTTCAAAATGGGTGTTAGGGATCTGAACTCAGGTCCTGTGCTTGTGTGACAAGCATTTAACCAACTGAGCTGTCTCTGAAGCCCATATTTTCCTATGCTTTATCCTTTAATCAATAACTATTTACTATTGCATGTGGTATGCTCAACATGTACAGATATGTTCTAGAAAACTCCATTACTGGTAAGAAGACATGCTAACAATCTACCCAGTACACAATTGGCCAGATGATTTCCTTGTTTAATTTGTGTATAAAAATACACTGAAATTGGAGTAAAATGGTCTATGGCATTAGACTATAGTCCTTTCCATTCTCTAAGGTCCTCAAATCTCAGGTCTCACAATCAGATCTGTATAAGTCATGAAAGTCAATAACCTTGAAAAAAAATAAAGGCATGCACAGGGGAGAAGAGTATAAGTTAATGGTATAGATCAGATCTTCAACAAGATCATAAAAGAAAACTTCCCCAAACTAAGCAAAGACACATCCACATAAATACAAGCAGCACAGAGAACATCAAACAGACAAGACCATAAAAGAAAACCTTCACGATANGTCATAGCTAAAACACTAAGCCTAAATAACAAAGAAAGTATACTGAAAGCCGCAGTAGAGCCCATCCCATTCCACTGTGCCAACTGCCAATATCTACAAACACTCTACTTGGGATCCCAAGTGGCCACACTATGCTGAGACTCAAGTAGGTGATCACATTCTCCCTCCTACTCATTGCAATTGCACCAGTCTCATTCCCAACCCTGTAGCATACCACTTGCAGGCGCCTCTCCTCCCACCCTACCTCCATTCCCTGGGGACTCCACCAAACCTTGCCACAGACCCCGATTTTCCCATTCCTTCTCACAATCCCTTCTAGTGCAATCCCATTCTCCTGTGTCAGCTGTTGATACCTAGAAACTCTCTTTACCTGGAACCCCAAAGGCCACACCTGGCAGGGACACAGGTAGGTGATTCACACTATCCTTCCTGTCCTCCATTAAGATTTTTCCATTCTCACTCTCAGCCCAATAATATCCTGCTCACAGGTGCCCCTCCTTCTGCCCTAACTCCACTCACTGGAGATATCAACTCAGTATAGACTTCAGGTCCCTTTAACCTTTCTTCCTTGTTTCTTCACATTGTTCTTTATCTTACTGAAACCTACTTGCAAGGGACCCTCCTCCCACCATACTTCCAACACTCTGGACCCCACCTCATTGTGTGAACAGGATCCCCTCAGCTCCTTCCTGAAGCCCCTCGCAGTCTTTTCTCCTTGCTCACTTCTATTCCTTTTTGCTACCCACTGACCTGCAAGAACACTCTCTATTAGGTAACCCACAGCCACCATGCTTTCCTAAGGTCTAGAGAGGGCAACAGAAACCAACAAATGGAACACCCACCCACCCGACAAAGACAAGACCAGATAGCAACACCTAGAATCATCTCAATCATCCTAAATCCAGATGCCTAGATGCTGGCACAAAAGCACAAACATTAACACTCAAGACAATATAGCAGAGTAGACCCTGAGAAATGCAATACAGCTGAAGTGCAGGATAAAGACTTCAAACTAGCAGTTATGAATATGTCAAAGACCTTAAAGAGGATATGGATACATTCCTTAATGAAGGTTGTAAGAACACAAGGAACAGAATGAAATAATGAAAATAGTTCAAGCTGTGAAGGTAGAAATAGAATCACTAAAGAAAATCCAAACTGAGATAAGACTGGATAAAAATAAGAAATCAAATAATAAACTGAGAAGTAAACTTCATCAACAGAGTACAAGACATGGAAGCAAGACTCTTGGGCATTGGTGACAAAGTAGAAGACATGGATATCTCAAAGAAATTCCAGACACAAAACACCCAGCAAATCTGAGATACTATGAAAAGAACAAACCTATGAATAATAGGAATGAAGGAAGGAGAGGAATCCTGGGTGACAAGCACAGAAAATACTTTCAACATAATCAGAGAAGAAAATTTCCCTTACCTAAAGAAGGAGGTGCCTGTCAATGTCCAAGAAGCATACAGAACACCAAACAGAACCAGAAAAGAAATTCCCAATGACAGATACCTAGTAATCAAAACACTAAATGTACACAATGAAGAAAGAATATTAAAAGCTCCAAGGATAAAGTACCATGTAATATATGAAGGCGGAATCATAAGAATAACACCTGACTATTCGTTGAAGACTGTAAAGGCCAGAGGGCCTGGACAGATGTTTCTCAAACTCTAAGAAAACACAGATGCCAGCTCAGACTACTGTATCCAGCAAAACTATAAATCACCATAGACAGAGAAAGAAAAACATTGCATGATAAAACCAAATTTAAGCAGTATCTATTTACAAATCAAGCTCTATAGAAAGCTATGGAAGGAAAACTTCAGTCTGAAGAGGCCATCCGCACTCCAGAAAACACAAGAAATAAATAATGCCAGACCAGCAAATCAAAGGAAGGTGGAAAAACACACACCATAACAACAAAATAACAGGAATCAATAAACACTGCACAATGATAATTCTCAGAACTAATTGTCTCAATTTCTCAATAATAAGACACAGATTATCAGATTGGGTTAGAAGATAGGATACATCTTTCGGCAGAATCCAAGAAACACTACCTTACCATCAAAGATAGACATCACCTCTGGATAAAAGGATAGGAAAAGATATTCCAAGCAAGTGGACCCAAGAAGCAAGCTGGTGTAGCCTCTTAATATCTGAGAAAATAGATTTCAAACCAAAACTAAAGGTCACTACATACTCCTCAAAGAGAAATCCACCAGGAGGACACTGCAATTCTCAACATTTGTTTAGCAAACACAAGGGCACCCAAGTTTGGAAAAGAAATACTTCTCTAGCCAAAAATCACATAATGACCTCCACACACTGATAGTGGGTGACATCAATACTCCACTCTACCAATAGACCTGTTATCCAGACAAAAACTAAATAGAGAAATACTGGAGTTAAATAACATCATAAATCAAAAGGACCTAGAAAATATTTGCAAAACATTTCATCCAAATACAAAAGATTATACCTTCTTCTCAGTACCTCATGGAACTTTCTCCAAAACTGACCACATATTTGGGCACAAAGAAAGTGTCAACAGATAAAAGAAAATTAAAGTAACACCCTGCATCCTATCTGATCACCATGGATTAAAGGTAGATATCAACAGCAACAGAAAGTGTACAAACTCACAGAAACTGAACAACTCACTACTTAATAAAAAATGGGCCAAGTCAGAAATCAAGATGGCATTTTAAAACTTTTATAAATGAATGAAAATGAAAACACATCATACTCAAACTGTGGAACACAATAAAGGCAGTTCTAAGAGGCAGTTCATAGCCCAAAGTGCCTATATTTAAAAAAAAAAAGGAAAGGTCTCATATTAGCAACTTCACAGCACACCTAGATTGTCTAGAACAAAAAGCTAACACCCAAAAGGATGAAAAGGCAAGAAATAATCAAACTCAGAGCTGAAGAGATGGCTCAGCCATTAAAAGCACTGTCTGCTTCCAGAGGATTCAGGTTCAATTCTCAGCACTCACATGGCAGTTCATAAATGCCTGTGACTCCAGTTCCAGGGGATCTGATACCTTCACACAGACATAAATGAAGGCAAAACACAAATGCACATGAAATAAAAATAAATAAATTTTTTAAAAAAATAAATAATCAAACTCAAGGTTGCAGTTAGTATTTTATTAACTGCAAACAAAAAAACATGAAGAATCAATTAAATAAAGAGTTGGTTCTTTGAGAAAATCAGTAAGATTAATAAAACCTTAGCTAAATAAAGCAAAAGATGGAGAGATGAAATCCATATTAATAAAATTAGAGACAAAAAAGGAACATCACGATGGACATTGAGGAAATCCAGAGAATCATAAGGATATACTTTAAAAATCTATAGTTCACCAAATTTCTAAACCTAAAAGAAATGGATAAATTTTTTGACATGTACCACCTATCAAAGTTAAATCAAGATCAGTTAAGCAATTTAAACAGACCCATAACCCTTAGTGAAATGGAAGCAGTGATTTAAAGTCTCCCAACAACAACAATAAAAACGCCCAGGCCAGAAGTATTCAGTGCAGAATTCTACCAGACCTTCAAAGAATTTTGCCAATATTCCTCGAATTATTCTGCAAAATAGAAACAGAAGAGACATTGTCACTTCTTTTTATGAGGCCATAATTAACCTGATACCTAAACCATACAGAGACCCAAGAAAGAAAGAAAATTACTGACCAATTTCCCTCATGAACATACAATCAAATTTTCTCAATCAAATACTTGCAAACCAAAGACAAGAACACATCAAAAAGATTATCCACCATGATCAAATAGGCTTCATTCCAGAGATGCAGGGATGGTTCAACATATGAAAATTGATAAACATAATATACCACTAAGCAAGCTGAAAGACAAAAACCACATGATCATCTCATTAGACGCAGAAAAGGCCTTTCACAAAATCCAACATCCCTTCATGATAAAAGTCAGGGAGATATTAGGGATACAAGGGACATACCTCAACATAATATAGGTAACCATATAGCAAGCTCACAGCCAATACCAACCTAAACAGAGATAACCTCAAACCATATTAATTAAAATCAGGAACAAGACAAAATATCCACTTACCATTCACTGTAGTACTTGAAGTCTTAGCTAGAGCAATAAGACACCTAAAGGAAATCAAATAGGAAAGGAAGAGGTCAAAGTGTCTTTATTTGTAGATTATAGGATTGTATGCATAAAAGATCCTAATTGCTTTTCCAGGAAACTTCTACACCTGATAAGTGCTTTCAGCAAAGTAGCAGGATACAGAATTAACACACATACATCAGTAGCCCTTNGATACACAAATGACAAACAGCCAGAGGAAAAAAAATCAGAGAAATAATACCTTTCACAATAGCCTCAAAACTAAACAAAACAAAACAGAATAACTTGGTGTATCTCCAGCCCAGTAAGTAAAAGTCTTGTATAAAGAAAGAAATTGAAGAAGTTATCAGAAAGTGGAAAGATCTCCCATGCCCATGGATTGGTAGGATTGTATAGTGAAAATGGCCATCCTGCCAAAAGCGATCGAAAGATTTATGCAATCCCCATCAAACCTTCAGCACAGTTCTTCACAGAAATTGAAAGGACAATTATCAGCTTCATATGGAAACACACACCCACCCACTCACACACACACACACACACAAACAAGATTGTTAAAACAATCCTGAATAATAAAAGAACTGCTGTGATATCACCATCCTCTATCTCAAATTGTACTACACAGAGTTATAGCATGGATTTTTTTTTAAAAAAGCATGGTTATTGGCATAAAAACAGATATGCTGATAAATAGCATTGAATTAAATACCCAGACAAAAGTTCACACACCTATGGACACCTAATTTCTGAAAACAAAAACAAAAATACACACTGGAGAAAAGACAACTCTTTTTTTAGTACTTTTATTGAAAATAGATTCTTTTCTCACATAATATATCCAGATTATGGTTTCCACTCCCTCTACTCTCAGTTCCTCCCCAAGTTCCCTCCCATTGAGATCCACTCCTTTTCTGTCTCTCATTGGAAAAGTACAGGCTTCTAAAGATTAATAATAAAATATAACAAAATAAAATGTAATAAGATAAAAAAACTATCATATCAGAGTTGGACAATACAAACAGAAGGAAAAGAGCCCAAGAGAAGGCATAAGAATCAGAGACTCATTTATTTTCTCACTCAAAAATCCCTTAAAAACACTAAACTGGAAGTTATAATATGTATGAAAAGGACCTGATGCAGAACTGCACAGGCCCTGTGCATGCTGCCTCAGTCTCTGTGAGTTCATATGAGCTTTAGTGTTACTGATTTAAAGGGCCCTGTTTCTTGGTGTCCTCTATGCCTTCTGGCTCTTACACTCTTTCTGCCTCATCTTCTGCTTTCTGTGGGGTTCCCTGAATCCTGATGGCAGGAATTGGATGGAGACATCCCATTTAGGGCTGAATGTTCCAAAGTCTCTCACTTTCTGCATAATTTCTGGCTGTGGGTCTCTGTATTTGTTCCCATCTGCTGCAGGTGGAAGTGTCTCAGATGAGGCACTGATCTATGAGATAATAGAATGTCTTTAAGAGACATTTTATCACTATGGGTTTTGTTTGGTTTTGTTTTGTCTGTTTGCTAATTTTTTTTTCTAGACCATTATTATTTGGTTTTACGTTAAGTCCCTGGACTATCTAATCTCTGGTTCTTTGTCACCCAAGAAGTGTCAGGTATGGGTTCCATTCCATGGAGTGGGCCTTAGGTCAAGTGCGATATTGGTTGGTGACTTCCACGAGCTTTATGCCACCATTTCCCTAGCATATCTTGCAGACAAGACACCACTGGAGATCAAAGGTTTTGTGGCTGGTTTGATGTTTACATTTCTGTTTTGGTAGCATGCAGAGTACCTTCTTGTACCAGGGACACTAGAACCTAGAGCTGAAGGCTCTATGCAGGCACCAGCTTGACACCCCATGTTTAATAAGTTGTACAGGTGTTGTCGTTAGCAATGGGGCCTTGTTGTCAGTTTGTAGAGAACAACCTATTGTCTTGACAACAGTCTGGGTTGTTTGGGGATTCTCAAGTGACCCCTTTGGTCAACAACTCAATTAGATGTAACCCAATTCTGCTTCTGAAAGCTTCATTTGGTGACAAGACATGCCATTTGGGGCTCTGTATCCCCCTTATGTAGTGATTTCATTAAGACAGCCTTCATATATGTATATATTTTAGGAAGCTTCTACTGTATTAGGTTTCCATACTAGTCCTCAAATCACTGTTAATTTTGTNCATTTCTCCCCATGTTCCCTACTTCATCTCCCCTCTCTTCTTCTTCCCTAGTTGGTCTTCCTGCTCCAGCCCACCTCCATCTACAGCTGTCCATTCTATTTCTCTTTCCTAATGATATCTATCTGTACCCTCTAGTCCCTTACTATACACCTACCCTCTGTAGTTCTATGGATTATAGCTTGGTTATTATTAATTTAACAGCTAATATCCACATATGAGTGAGTACATACCATATTGTTTTTCTGGGTCTGAGATACCTCAGTCAGGATGATTTATTTTCTAGTTCCATCAACTTACCTGCAAATTTCATGGTGTCATTTTTTTTTTAACATATGAGTAATACTCCAATGTGTAAATGTGCAACATTTTCTTTATCCATTCTCCTATTGAGGGACATCTAGACTGCTTCTACTCTCTGGCTATTATGAACAGAGCAGTAATAAACATGATTGAGCAAGTGTCTTTGTCATATGATGAAGCATCCTTTGGGTATTCAGGTGTACTTGAATCTTGAGGTAGATCAATTCCCTTCTTCTTGAGAAACTGCCACACTGTTTTCAACATTCCATAGTGGATGTACAAGTGTGTACTCCCACCAGCAGTGGGTGGGCGTTGTCCTTTCCTCACACTCACCAGCAATAGCTGACATTTGTTTTATTGATCCTGGCCATTCAGACTGGTATAAGATGAAATCTCAAAGTAGTTTTGATTTGCATTTCCTTGATGCTTAAGGATATTGAACATTTCTTTAAGAGTTTCTCAGCCATTTCAGTTTCCTCTATTGAGAATTCTCTAGACCAGTACCTCATTTTTAATTGGATTATTGGTTTTCTTGATATCTAGATGTTTTGTATTTTTATATTTCTTCATATATTTTTGGATATTAGTCCTCTATCAGATGTTGAGTTGGTAAAAATCTTTTCCCATTCTGTAGGCTGTCACTTTGTCCAAATGATAGTGTACTTTGTCATAAAAAAGATTTTCAGTTTCATGAGGTCCCATTTATTAATTGTTGATCTTAGTGCATGTGCTAATGGTGTTCTGTTCAGAAAGTTTTTTCCAGTGCCAATGAGTTCAAAGCTATTCCACATTTTTTCTTCTATCAGATTCAGGATGTTTGACCTTATGTTGAGATCCTTGATATCAGGGTAAATGTGGTGATATTGTGTCCCCCAATATATTGTGTACCCAAGGGCAAAGATAGATGGGATAATGCAAAGTTAAGAAAAGCTGGCTAGCAACAAGCCAAGCTAAGGCCTAGCATTCATAATTAAGAATAAGCCTGTGTGTGTGATTTATTTGGGAGCTGGGTGGTGGGCTCCCCAAAAGAACAAAAACAAACAGCAACATACAACTAAGAAAGAGAATTACAGGCCTATCTCTCTCATGAACACTGATGCAAAAATACTCAATAAAACACTGGCAAACCAAATCCAAGAACTCATAAAAAAAAACATCCACTATGATTAAGTAGGCTTCATCCCAGAGATGCAGGGATGGTTCAACATACAGAAATCTGTCAATGTAATCCACCATATAAACAAACTGAAAGGAAAAAAACACATGATCACCTCATTAGATGCTGAAAAAGCCTTTGATAAAATCCAACACCTTAATAATAAAGGTCTTGGAGAGATCATAATAAAGGCACAGCCAACATCAAAATAAATGGAGAGACACTCAAAGTGATTCCACTAAAATCAGGAACAAGACAAGGCTGTCCACTTTCTCCATATCTATTCAATATAGTACTCGAAGTTCTAGCTAGAGCAATAAGACAACAAAAGGATATCAAGATGATATAAATTGGAAAAGAAGTCAAACTTTTGCTATTTGCAGACAATATGGTACTATACATAAGTGACCCCAAGAATTCTACCAGGGAACTCCTACAGCTNATAAACACCTTCAGTAATGTGACAAGTATAAGAGTAACTAAAAAAATCAGCAGCCCTCCTATATACAAATGATAAACATGCTGAGAAAGAAATCAGAGAAGCATCACCCTTCATAATAGCCACAAATAACATAAAATATTTTGAGGCAACTTTAACCAAACAAGTGAAAGACTTGTATGACAAGAACTTAAAGTCTCTGAAGAAAGAAATTGAAGATATCAGAAAATGGAAAGATCTCCCATGCTCTTGGATAGGTAAGATCAACATAGTACAAATGGCAATCTTACCAAAAACAATCTACAGATTCAATTCAACATCCATCTAAATCCCAACACATTTCTTAACAGACCTCAAAAGAACAATACTCAACTTCATATGGAAAAACAAAAAACCCAGGATAGCCAAAACAATTCGGTACAATAAAGGAACTTCTGAGGCATCACCGTCCCTGACCTCAAGCTCTACTATAGCACTATAGTAATAAAAACAGTTTGGTATTGGCATAAAAATAGACACATGGATCAATAGAATCGAATTGAAGACCCTGACATTAATCTACACTCTTATGAACACCCGATTTTTGACAAAGAAGCCAAAATTGTACAATGGAAAAAAAGAAAGCATCTTCAACAAATGGTGTTGGCATAGCTGGATGTCAACATGTAGAAGATTGCAAATAGAGCCATATCTATTACCATGCTCAAAACTCAAGTCCAAGTAGACCAAAGACCTCAACATAAATCCAGTTACACTGAACCTGATAGAAGAGAAAGTGGGAAGGAGCCTTGAACACATTGGCACAGGAGACCGCTTCCTAAATATAACACCAGTAGCACAGACACTGTGAGCAACGATTAATAAATGAGACCTCCTGTAACTGAGAAGCTTATGTAAGGCAAAGGACATGGTCAATAAGACAAAACAGCAGCCTACAGAATGGGAAAAGATCTTGATCAACCCCACATCTGACAAAGGACTGATCTCCAAAATATATAAAGAACTCAAGAAACTAGACATCAAAATACCAATATTCCAATTAAAAAATGGGGTATTGATCTAAACAGAGAATTCTCAATAGAAGAATCTCAAATGGCAGAAAGACATCGAAGGAATTGCTCAACATCCTTAGCCATATGTAAATGCAAATCAAAATGAATCTGAGATACCATCTTATACCTGTCAGAATGGCTAAAATCAAAAACACTGATGACAGCTTATGTTGGAGAGGATGTGAAGTAAGGGGAACACTCCTTCACTTCTAGTGGGGACATCAATATGGCTGTTTCTCAAAAAATTGGAAATAGATCTACCTCAAGACCCAGCTATACCACTCTTGGGCATATACCCAAGGAATGATCAATCATACCACATGGACACTCGCTCAACTATGTTCATAGCAGCATTATTCATAATAGCCAGAACCTGGAAATAACCTAGATGCCCCTCAACCAAAAAATGGATAAAGAAAATGTGGTGCATTTACACAATGGAGTAATACTCAGCTGTTAAAAGCAATGACATCATGAAATTTGCAGGCAAATTGATGGAACTAGAAAAAAAATCATCCTGAGTGAGGTAACTCAGACCCAGAAAGACAAACATGGTATGTACTCACTCTTAAGTGGGTATTAGACGTAAAGCAAAGGATAACCAGGCTACAATCCACAACCCCAGAGAAGCTTGGTAACAAGAAGGACCCTACAAGGGACATGCATGGATTGCCCTAGGAAGAGGAAATAGATAAGATCTCCTGGGTAAACTGGTAGTGTAGAGATGGGGGGATGGGGGATGAGAACATGAGGGAATGGGATTTTGACTAACTTTAGTTTGAAGTCTATTTTGTTGTATATTAGGATAGCTATACCAGCTTACTTCTTAGGTCCATTTGATTAGAAAAANTTTTCCCAACTCTTTAGTCTGAGGTAATGCCTGTCTTTGAAATTGAGGTGTGTTTTTTGTATGCAGCAGCAGGATGGATCCTGTTTTCATATCCATTCTGTTAGCCTGTGTCTTTTTATAGGCGAATTGAGTCCATTGATACTAAGAGATACTAATGACCAGTGATTGTTAATTCCTATTATTTTTTTGGTTTTGGTGGTGGTGGTGGTGATAGTGTGTGTGTTTCCCTTCTTTGGGGTTTGCTGGTGTGAGATTATCTATTGCCTGTGTTTCTATGGGTTCAGCTAACTTTCTTGGTTTGGAATTTTCCTTCCAGTACTTTCTGTAGGGCTGGATTTGTGGATAGGAGTAGGTGGGTTTGGGCAGTGGAGTGGGTTATAGAGGATACAAAGTCCAATTGGGTGTCAGGGATGTTAGTGTAGCCTGCTTACAGGTCTCTCACCTGTTGACTGGCTGCTGGGAACTGCTCTTAATGAGAATTTATAATTGATTGCTAAAGTATTTTCATGGCCTCGTGTTGGAGCCCACCAAGGTTTCCTAGTGGCTTTACCCAGCAGGGCAGCATAAGAGGATGATTGGACCATGGGCCTGGGTACCAGGTGTTTGGAAGGGTCTACACTTGGTTGTATCTAGCAGTGGGAGGTCTTTTTGCCCCTCCCCTTGGCATTGTTATAAAAATCCTTTTTGAATAAAGTTCTGGGCTGCTAGGTTCTGACCCAGGCCCTCCNGAGGCTATCCTGTGTTTCTATCTTTCCTCTTGTCATCTAGGTATCTCTTTCTATCTAAATATTTCCCACTTCTCCCTGCTCAAGAGCACCCTGGTCATTAAGGTGGGAGCTAGTCCCCCACAGCCTCATTACAAATTTTGTCAGATAATTCCAACATCAGATTCATTTCTATGTTGATATTAGATTATTGTTTTTCTTGCTATAGTTTTGATTCTTAGTGTGTTGAATAAATGTTCTAAGATTTATTTTTTATTACTTTTTAAAAGATATTATTATTATTATTATTATCATTTCTATACTAATTATAATTATGTATGTGTGAGAAGGGCATGTGTGTGTATGAATGCAGGTGCCTGTGGAGGCCATAGACACCAAATCCTTCTGAAGTTGTAGTTACAAGTGGGTGCTGAGAATCAAACTTAAATTGTCTGCAAAGAGCAGTACCTACTCTTTAACCACTGAGCTGTCACTCCAGCCTGGGGTAATTTTTTTTATTGTATCATGAATGTTTTGTTTATGTTAGGAGATTTTGAACTCTGTTTCAATACTTTACTTTGTATAAGTGAAATGAATGGACTCATGAAACTTTAAAAACTAATAAAATATTTATTTTAGGGTTTATCTCATTTACATTAAAAACAAACCCAAGTCTTAGCTAGGTATGGTGATTGACAGCTACAATCCCAGCACCTTTGGAGGCTGAAGCAGAGAGATAATCTATCAGACTCAGACTATTTCAAGAAAGCCTGAGTATAGAGTGAGACCCTGTCTCATAAAGAGCAGAAACAAAGCAAACAACAGAAGCAAGAATACTCTAGTGAACTGTAGTTTTGTGATCATGGCCCTAACAGGAGAAGAGCTATTCTAAAGAAAGACATTTAATACACCCTTCAACTATGAGACTATTTAGACAGATTTGAAAGGATTATAATTTCCCCAGGGACCCTAGGCTGGGAGAAAGGACAGGCTAAAACCTTGGTGCCTGCTGAAAGAACTTATCTCCCAGAAAGACTCCGCCTGGTCCCCACACTTAGTCTTCTTTCAGTAGACTAATGTGCAGATTTCTGGCTCTCATTTAATTGTGTCTGTAAAATTGTAACACTGCTACAGAAAGACGGAAACAAACCAGGAGTCTATCTCTCCTGGATTTGGTCACACTGTAAATAAGCCCATTTTTCTTTATCAATTTTTTGTTCCCTAATGTCTCTTAGAGCACTATGCTGTGAGTTGAAGGACTCTAAGCACCCTGCAAAGGTCAGCGGGAGCTTGTGAGGAGCTCCTGTTTTCCTGGACTGTTTCTAAAGAAGAAGCAATGGGGATTTCTATAACCCGAGCAACTGGAGTCTGCAGTGAGAAGATGGAAATCTCTGGTCCATAGAAATAAAGAAATTGGTGGAGAGCCTTTGGCTGGTCCCCACCACCACCAGGCCATCCCACCCCTACCCCTTGTCTCTAGATGGTAGAGAGCAGCCTCAGTTCTGTAATAACAAAGGGCTTCACTGCTTGTTGTAGTGTGGTCCAGTGCCCTGACCTGTCTGTTTTCTCAGAGAAGAATTGGAGTGCTCTTTGCCAGCAATTAGTTGTTAGCGCTCTTGCTATCAGGCTGTCCTGAGACTATGCTCCTGTTTGCCACAGACGGCATGATGATGGGCATGGGAGGAAGAGCCTGACTGGGCTTCCTTCTGTTGCTAGCTTGGGGGTTGGGAATTAGGAAACATTGAATGCGGTTGTCTTTAAGATATACTCCCATTGTGTATGGGATCCCAACCCAGTGTGCCCTTGAGAGTTCCCCTGTTGCTTCTTGTGTTATTTCTGAAATGCGTAATTGCCCTATTTAGACCACTAGAACTTATTCCTCATTCCCACTATGTTTTTTTATTTCATTGTTTTTCATCTTTGTAGCTACAATTGTTCTTTTTCATATTTTTTTTCAGTCTCTGGTCAGTTTTTCTATCTCACCTCCTTGAAGAGGTATTTTTATCTTAGATGGGTCTTTCGGTTTTAAATGTATTTATTCATTTCCTCTATCTTTTCTCTGTCTCTGGGTCCCTCCTTCATTCTCCACTCCTCCTTTTATCTTTTGGAAGAAAGGAACTTGCTGGTCTCAAACTTGCAGTTTTACAAACTTGCAGTGTTACAGGCTGAGACCTAAAGACCACTCCTCACAACCAAAGTCCAAATTGAGTCTGTATTAAGTCTGTGATTGCCTGGAGAGAAGCACTTCTCACCTGGAATGCATTTTAAAGGGAGATTTTAAAAGGTAAAGAAGACAGAAAAACTACATCCTGGTTGGTCATTACAGAGGGAAGTAAACCAAACAAGCAGTTTTACAGAAGTCCCCCCTCCCCACCAAAACAAACAAACAAACAAACAAACAAACAAAACCATGCAGTTTGCTGGGGTATCTTGACCCCAAGTTTCTAGAAGAGGGTTGGGTACTTTCCCATGGGGCTCTTCACAGCAAGGGGTAGAAAGGGAAATGGGTAGTTTCAGACTAAACAAAGGCGGCTCCAGTTGAGACAAGCTGGAGAAAACTTTGCCCTGTCATATCAGCCTCCTGAGTACTGGGATTATAAGTGTGCACACCCCCTACACACAGGGAACACATTCATTATTTTTTTGTATTATTCTGCAATTCATTTTGTTACTTTTTTTATGTTTGGATTTATTTTATCTGTGTGTGTGAGTGTTTTGCCTGCATTCATTCATGTGCCCATGAGAAGATGATATCAGATCTGGAGCTGGAATTACAGATGGTTATGAGTGTTGAGATGTGAACCCAGGTCCTTTACAAGAGTAACAAAAGCTTTGACACTGAGCCTCTCCCCAGCCTCTCACTTCTTCATTTGTATGTTCAGCTTACTACTTTGTTAGGCCTCGCCAGACTTCCTTTGCCTCTTAGGATTTCTTAGTTTTTCCATTTAATACTTTTCTGGAGATTTGTACTGTAAGTGGTTTGTGAGAGCAGACTTCTCAGTTCCCTTTCTTTCTGTTCTTCCTTGTCCATTGAGTTGTTTATTATGTTTTTCATTTCTAGAAGTTTAGTTTTCTAAACTTTACTTGTTTCTTTACATTTTTATTCATTGAACTTATTTTTACCTTTCAAACTTTCTTTATGCATATTATGAATAATTCATTTTATGACCTACCAATTTGAATATTTAAGACTTTGAATATATCTAATCCGGAATCTGATAGTGTTGTCTTTCTTGGGTTCTCACTCATGGGGCCTTTAGGCTTTGGAATTTGGTGATGCATAGATTATGAAATTGATGTTACATTCTTGAAAAAGAAAAAAAAAGTTGCCTTTGCTTCCACTAGTCTAGGAGAACAAACTACCAATATAGATGACTTTAAATTCTCNGTGGAAAGGTTTTAGAGGGTAACTTAGATCCTCTGGTTCTTTCCCTAAATCTGCTGTGGACAGGGTTTTGTTTTTTGTTCTTTTTTCTAACCTCTGTCTCATTTATTTGTGATCTAATCTTTATTTGCTGCCCTTTGTAAGTTTGAGCTTAGTCTGTTCCTTGGAGTATAAAATGTAATTGTTCGAGATATTTCATATTTCTTAATATAGATTACTACAACTTCTTTTTGTGAATTGTAGGCTCCTTCTTGAGACTGATTTCACTTCATCTTGCTGCATTTGATGTTTTTATTTCCACTTTCATTTG
The DNA here is from genome assembly GCA_001675575.1 of Neotoma lepida. Taxonomy (NCBI): domain Eukaryota; kingdom Metazoa; phylum Chordata; class Mammalia; order Rodentia; family Cricetidae; genus Neotoma; species Neotoma lepida. The sequence continues at coordinate 102,046 of LZPO01087394.1, read as the reverse complement.
TCTGACGATATTTTCATCCCTGTCTCCACCTTTTGATTTGAGACAGGGTTTCAGTAAGAGTCCAGATTGACCTGGAACTCTCTACGTAGCCCAGGCCCTCAAACTCATGATCTTCCTGCCCTAGTCTCCTGTGCATAATTGTATCTAGCCTTTTATTTCCCTTAGATTTATTCCTTGGTCTATTATTTGATCAGGTGTTTGTTGCTTAGTTTCCACATCTTTTCATTCCATGCAGTCAGAAAGTATTTGATAGGATCCCAATCTTGCATTTGGGAGATTTGATTACTTGCTTAAGTCTCCTGGAGACATTCTATGTGAACTTGATAAGGAGGTATATTGTGCTGCTGTTGGATGGAATGTTCTATGGTGTCTGCTTGAGCCATTTGTTCTATACTGTTAGTGTGTTGTTTTTCTTATTAATTTCCTGTCTGGAAAAATTAATCCATTGCTGAAAGTGGGGTGCTAATGTCTCCTGTGATTATTGTGATGCTCTCTATCTTTCTATTCATTTCTGTTGCTATCAGCTTTCTATATTTGGGTGATATATATATATATATATGTATATACATATATGTATATATATCAAATATATTTGCAGCTGTTATATCTTCTTTGTGAATTAACCCCTTTTATTTGTTTATCATGACCTTTGTTTATTATGACTGTTATTAATGAATTTTTAAATTTTATGTGTATGGATGTTTTGCGTGCATGTATGTCTGTGTACTATGTGCATGCCTGGTGCCCACAGAGGCCAGAAGAGGGTGTCATTACCCTGGNACTGAAGTTATAGACAGCTGTGACCTACTATACTGTTGCTGAGAATCAAATCCAGGTCCTCTGAAGAGGAGCCAGTGTTACTAATCACTGAGCCATCTCTTTAGCCCTAGTTAAAGTATTTTTTTATATCAGGATGGTCACCCCCATTCCCTTAACCATCATTTGCACCNATATCCTTTTCTATCATTTNACTTCTGTCAACCTGCCCTGAAAATAAGTGTGTAGGCAGCATAAAATTGGTTGCTTTAATCTTGTTTAAAGCAAAAATCTTGTTGGTTTAAAAAAAATCTAGTCTGTAGATTTTAACTGAAGAATTTAACCCATTTACATGCAAAGTAACTCATAGGCAAGGTCTATTAGTTTTACTATTATGTGCTTCTTGTTGTTTTATAACCCCCTTGCTCTTCTATTCCTATCTTCCTTTGTAATTTGATTTTTATAATAGTACTGTTTAATTCATTTCTATTTATCTTCTGTGTATCTATCCCTGATTTTTCCTTGTGATTGNCATGACCTTAATAAAACACCTCGTCTTAAGCAGATAATGATTTAACTGGCAGTGATAGCACATTTATTGTAAAGACAAAGAAATAAAACTCAAACTACTTGAAAATGAAATGCTACAATATTCAGTTGTGCTTTAAAATTTTTAGGTTATTAGAGATATTTGACAATGACCAGAATTTATCCTGAAAAACAGACATTGGCAGATTTGCATTTTTCTTTTGTTACAAATAGGAGTTTTATTCATTCTTGCTCTTCTCTCTGTGCAAAACTTTCTACAACTAATTTATTATCTTCATGTTAACAGAACTTTTTATTAATTAAATTTATTTATTTATTTTATATCCCAACCATAGTTTCCCCTCTCTCTTCTCCTCCCATTCTCTCCCCTAACTTCCCCTCTGCCCCCAACCCNTCCATTCCTCCTCTGTTTCTGTTCAGAAAGGGCTGGTCTCCCATGGATATCAACAAAACATGGCATATCAAGTTGCAGTAAGACTAATCACCTCCCCTTGTATTAAGGCTGGGCAAGGCAACCCAGTATGAGGAATAGGCTCTTAAAAGCCAGCCAAACCATTAGGGACAGCCCCTGCTCCCACTGTTAGGAATCACAAAAGTAGACCAAACTACACAACTGTCACATATATGTAGAGGTACTAGCTTAGTCCCATGCAGGCTCCCTGGTTGTTGGTTCAGGCTCTGAGAGCTGTGAGTTCAGGTTGGTTGATTCTGTGGGTTTTCTCATGATGTCCTTGACTCCTCATACAATCCCTCCCCCCTCTCTTCAGCAGGATTCTCTGAGTNCAGCCTAATGTTTGGCCATGGGTCTCTGCATCCATTTCCATCAATTACTGGATGAAGTCTTTCTGATGACAATTGGGGAAGGCATCAATCTATGAGTATAACAGAACACCATTAGGCATCATTACATTGACTTTTTTTCTCCAGTCATGTTTGGTTCTATCCTAGGTCTCTATGCCATCCAGCCTCTGGGTCCTAGTGCTCCAGGCAGTGTCAAGGGTGGGCTCACTCTCGTGGTATGGGTCTCAGGCTAGATCAGTCATTAGTTGGCCACTCCCATAATCTTTACGCCACCCTTATCCCAGCACATCCCATAGGTAGGACAGACGGTAGGTTGAAGATTATGTGGCTGGGTTGGTGTCCCAATCACTCCATTGGAAGTCTTGCCTGGTTACAAGAGATGGCCAGCTCAGGCTATGTATCTGCTATTGCTAGGAGTCTTAGCTGGGGTCATCTTTGTGGATTCCTGGGAGTTTCCCTTGCACCAGGTTTCTACCTGACCCCGAAATGCCCCCCCTTTCCAGTCATTTCTTTCAGTGCTCTCCCTTCCATCCAGCCCCCCAACCCGATCCCTCAGCTCCTATCCCCAGCTGCCCCCAGTCCACCTACGAGATTTCTTCTATTTTCCCTCCTCTTGAGCCCTCCTTGTTACCTAGCCTCTCTGAGTCTGTGGATTGTAGCATGGTTATCCTTTACTTTACACCTAATATCCACTTATAAATGAGTACATGCCATGTTTGTCTTTCTGGGTCTGGGTTACCTCACTCAGGATGATTTTTTTTCTAATTCCATCAATTTGCCTGCAAATTTCAGGATATTATTGTTTTTTAACAGCTGAGTATTACTCCATTGTGTAAATGTTCCACATTTTCTTTATCCATTTTTTGGTTGAGGGGCATCTAGGTTGTTTCCAGGTTCTGGCTATTACGAATAGTGCTGCTATGAACATAGTTGAGCAAGTGTCCATGTGGTAGGATTGAGAATCCTNTGGGTATATGCCCAAGAGTGGTATAGCTCAGTCTTGAGGTAGATTGATTCCCAATTTTCTGAGAAACAGCCATACTGATTTCCAGAGAGACTGTACAAATTTGCACTCCTACCAGCAGTGGAGGAGTGTTCCCCTTACTTCACATCCTCTCCAACATAAGCTGNCATCANTGTTTTTGATTTTAGCCATTCTGACAAGTATAAGATGGTATCTCAGAGTTATTTTGATTTGCATTTCCATTATGGCTAAGGATGTTGAGCAATTCCTTCGATGTCTTTCTGTCATTTGAGATTCTTCTGTTGAGAATCTCTGTTTAGATCTGTACCCCATTTTTAAATTGGATTATTTGGGTTTTTTATTCCTAGTTTTTTTTTAAATTTTTTATATATTTTGGAAATTAGCTCTCTGTCAGATGTGGGGTTGGTCAAGATCTTTTCCCATTCTGTAGGTTGCCTATTTTGTCCTTTTGGCAGTGTCTTTTGCCTTATTGAAGGTTTTCATTTTCATGATGTCCCATTTATTAATTGTCAGTCTTAGTGTCTGTGCCACTGGTGTTCTATTCAGGTAGTTGTCTCCTGCGCCAATTCATTCAAGGCTATTCCCCACTTTCTCTTCTATCAGGTTAAGTGTGACTGGATTTATTTTGAGGTCTTTTACCTACTTGGCTTGAGTTTTGTGCAGGGTGATAGATATGGATCTATTTGCATTCTTCTACATGCCTACATCCAACTATGTCAGCACCATTTGTTGAAGATTCTTTTGTCCATTGTATAATTTTGGCTTCTTTGTCAAAAATCAGGTGTCCATAGGTGTGTGGAATTACATGTGGATCTTTGATTCCATTCCATTGATCTACCTGTCTGTTTTTATGCCACAACCATGGTGTTTTTATTCCTATAGCTCTGTAACAGAGCTTGAAATCAGGGATGGTGATACCTCCAGAAGTTCTTTTATTATATAGGATTGTTTTAGCTATCCTAGGAATTTTGGTTTTCCATATGAAGTAGAGCATTGTTCTTTCAAGGTCTGTAAAGGATTGTGTTGGGATTTCAATGGGGATTGCATTAAATTTGTAAATTGCTTTTGGTAAAATTGCCATTTTTGCTATGTTAATCCTACCAATCCATGAGAATCTTTCCATCTGATATCTTCTCCAATGTCTTTCTTCAAAGACTTGAAGTTCTTGTCATATAGGTCTTTCACTTGTTTGATTAGAGTTACCCCAAAATATTTTATATTATTTGTGGCTATTGTGAAGGGTGTTGTTTTCCTGATTTCTTTCTCAGCCCTTTTATTGTTTGTATATAAGATGGCCTCTGATTTTTTTGAGTTAATCTTGTATTCAGCCACTTCACTAAAGGTATTTATCTATAGGAGTTCCCTTGTAGAATTTTTGAGGTCACTTATGTATACTATCATATCATCTGTGAATAATGATACTTTGACTTCTTCCTTTCCAATTTGTATCCTCTTTATCTTCTTTAGTTGTCTTATTGCTCTAGCTAGCACTTCAAGTACTATATTGAATAGATATGGAGTAGTGGACAGCCTTGTCTTGTTCCTGATTTTAGTGTAATTGCTTTGAGTTGATGTTGGCTGTCGGCTTGCTGTATATTGCTTTTTATCGTGTTTATTATATACTTTGTATCCCTGATCTCTTCAAGACTTTCATCATGAATAGGTGTTGGATTTTTTCAAAGGCTTTTTCAGCATCTAATGAAATGATCATGTGGGTTTTTTTTTCTTTCAGTTTGTTTATATGGTGGATTACATTGACAGATTTTCATTGAACCATCCCTGCATCTCTCNGATGAAGCCTAATTTGATCATGGTGGATGAACTTTTTGATGAATTCTTGGATTTGGTTTGTGAGTATTTTTGCATCAATGTTCATGAGGGAAATTGGTTTGTAATTCTCTTTCTTTGTTGAGTCTTTGTGTGGTTTGGGTATCAGGGTGANTGTGGCCTCATAAAAAGAAATTGGCAATGTTCCTTCTGTTTCTATTTTGTGAAATAATTTGAGGAGTATTGGCAGAAATTTTTAAGTTAAAACTAACTTTAAAATAATGATAAATCTGTGTATACTATTCACTGAGCATGAGCACAAGAAGATTGATTTTATTCCAGTCCTGGACAAGTGTGTGGAAACTAAGGCTCAAAGCAGATGCTGCAATGTTGGTATTTATTTCCATGATAGGCCAATGTAAACTAAATTTTACTTTGAATACAATAACAATATATTTAATAAATAACAATTTACTATTGTTTTACTACTCCAGCCTTTCTTATTATACTATCCACTGTACTTTTTTTATTGTTTGACAATTCCGTACATTTATATGATGACTATCAGCCTTTTTAAATGGAGCATTCAATAAAAGAAAAATTGCACTCTTCCATCTTTTTGAAATGGAATCTTTATGATCATCCATTCATTCATTCATTTATTTTTGAGCCAGTGTCTCACTATGTAGTCCAGTCTGGCTTTGAACTCACTATGTAGTTCTCAGACTGGCATCAAACTTGTAGGGGTTCTTCAACCTCTAATGCCTCAGTGCTGGCCTTGTAGGTGTATGTCACCACAGCACATTTAATTTATTTTTATTAACATGATTTTGTGAGATTTAACGAAAGAAAATATGACCATTATTGTTAATTATTTCACTTATGATTATTCCTAAAAACAAAAGAAAAAAGCTGTCATATAAATGAAGACATGTAAAAACATAATGCACTCCAACTATCAAACACACTAGATAAAATACAGGGCCTTGATCACAAACAATGGAGTCTGTTGCAAGTTAATTCCCCACCCAGGCCTCAGAGTTCCTGCCTCACTCTTTCTCTTGCTCACTATATGTCTCCTCCTCAGTCTTACAGAGTGCCTAAGTGATGTTTTAAGGTGGTGATGTGATCTGGTGATGGTAAATGCGGCTCTGGGGTGAATTCAGAATAGGCTGCACAAAAGAACAATTCGAAGGGGAAGCTGGAAGGG
>LZPO01087394.1:80179-91821 GCA_001675575.1 Neotoma lepida | reverse complement strand
ACACACACACACACACACACACACACACACACACACACACACCATGTGCAGACATAGGCATCAGCACACACACACACACACACACACACACACACACTTCTAAATTTAAAAAAAAAGAACTTAGAACTCAGAAAATAAACTCTCTTTATAAAGGGTAGTTGGTGACACTAAAAACATTTAAATGTGGAAGAAATTTAATTTATTAGGATGTGACATAAATGTGGTGAACATGGATGAATACATACTTGATAGGTTTCTCCGCGCAGCAATCAGAGTCAGGTCAGGTGAAGAAAGGTCAGGTTTAATTCACGAACCTTCCAGGGTGATTCCCGGGCCCCACAGACAGATCGGGGTNAGAGACCAGAGGGAAGAGAGTGTCTAGTCTCCGGGGGTGCAGCTTAAATAGGCCCAGGGGAGGAGCCGTGTTTTGGCAGGCTCTGAAGGGGCGTGTTTGGCCAGGAGTCTGAGCCCCTAGAGCTGTGGGTGGTGCTGAGGGTGGAGCCTGAGCCACACAGGAAGCTGCATCCGGAAGACCCCCAGGTAGAAAGCAGCTCTGCCAGTCGCCTGGCATCTGGGAATTGTCCACCAAGAGCGGGACAGGTGGAGCTCCTACCAAACAATATTGACTAGGAAAAGTGTAGGGAAAAGGGGCTAGCTAAAGAAACCCACCCTGACCCTGGAGCCCAGAACCAGGGAAAGAAATACACTCTGGATCTGGGACCTGATCCAGTGAAAGAAACACTTTATCCCTGAACCCAGAACCAAAGAAACATACCCTGACTCTGAAACCAGTGCCAAAGAAACACACTTTATCCCTAGAATCAGAGCCAGTGAAAGAAATATGCCCTGGCCTTAGAATTGGAGCCAAAAAGTTAAGAAAGGCCAGTGAAAGAAACACAATTTGGCTCTGAAATCAGGGCCATCTCTGCCCCCTGACCAATTGATCAGTGAAACCAAACAATCACAGAGCAGGAAATCAAGCACCCTGACCCTGGAACCCAGAACCAGGGAAAGAAACACAGCCTGGATCTGGGACCTGAGCCAGAGAAAGAAACACTTTATCCTCAACCCAGAACCAAAGAAACATGCCCTGACTCTGAAACCAGTGCCAAAGAAAGATACTTTGTCCCTAGAATCAGAGCCAGTGAAAGAAATATGCCCTGGCCTTAGAATTAGAGCTAAAAAGCCAAGAAAGGCCAGTGTAAGAAACACAGTTTGACTCTGAAATCAGAGCCATCTCTACCCCTGACCAACAAAACTAACCAATCCCTAACCGGGAAAACTAACCAATCTCTAGACAGAAAATCTCCCTGGAGAAACTCCGCCCCTAAGAAATCCTATATAAACCACCCTGCCTGTTAGTTTTGGGCTGTCCTTTCCCACCTTGGTAGAGGCAGCCACTCTCCTGGACTCCTCCTTCCCAAATGAATCTCTTTCTCAAAAGAGTCTTGAAGATCTTCATTCACCAGCGCAGAGAAGAACCTTGCTAAGACGTCCCTTAGTTAACTGAGCAGAAAAAACCTTGCAAAGACGTTCCCTTAGTGGGACTGAGCAAAGGGGAGCTGAACAGAAGAACCTTGCTGGGACATCCCTTAGGGAACTGAGCAAGGTAGAGCAGAAAAGTAACAACTTTTAGCCGGAGCTAGAGGAGATTGCTACATTTCTGCAGAGGTTTCTCCTTTAGCAGAGTGAAGCAAAAGAAGTAACATCTTGGGCGGGAGAAGAAGCAGAGCTCTGCTGGGAAACCTCCTTAAATAAGGGTTGAGCAAAGCTCACCTGAAGCGGCTCTCCAGGAAAGGAGGATTGCTATATCCTGTGGGGAGACCATCCCTCACCACACCCCAACTCCAGGTACAGCCAGACTCCCAAACAGTCAGGATACCTTTCCCTCCAGAGCTGAGCTGTCCCATTGCAGCTCCAGCGGCCAGAGCTGTCCTAACAGCTCAAGGTATCATGTGACTCCCCAAGCAGTCAGGATACCTTTCCCCCAGAGTTGCAACACTCGCTTACAAAAAGTATCTAATTGGAGAATTAAAAGATTAAAAGATAAAACTAATATCCTAGGAAATACAGAAAGTGAGAGTAAAAGACCTTCCCCCAGCACAGCCACGTGCAGACCATCTCAGACACCTGCACTCAGGCCCGTTGTCTAATCATCCTCTCTATGCAGACCTGCTGGGTAAAGCCACAAGGAACCTGAAAATGGGCTCCCACAGAGCTGGAGGGATGACGCGTTGGTTTAGAGTACTTACTGCTCTTCCAGAGGACCCAAGTTCAGTTCCCAGCACTTGTGTTGGTGTTGTGCGTGTGTCACGAGATCCCCAAGCAAGACCACCACAGAGCCAATATCCAAAGCANGTACAAAGGAGTTTATTGATAGGCAAGCCTAGGCTTGGCCCGCCTCCAACACACTGGCTGGCCAGGTGAAGGATGGTGGCTCTGAGCTCTCAGAGTGAAGGGTTTTAGAGGGAAGACTGTAAGCCAGGAGGTACTAGCCATTGTGTACACAGGTTTTTTACAGGTTTATACTTCAATTAACAAGAACAATTAGCTTAGAGCAGAACTATGGAAGGTAAAATACATTTGGAGACTTTCTCAGAACTTTGGATATTTTCCCAGAACTTGGATACTTTCCCAGAACTATTGGAGACTTTGATAGATTAAGCCTTTGTTTTAGCTTCAGCTTGGCCAGCAGCCTACCCACCCTGGAGGGGGTCGCCTTGACCAGGGCCCTAGTTAGTCGTTACTTCAACTTCTATCTGTTATAAATGAGTTTTTCCCCAAGATGGAGTTTGTCTTGCTCTCTTCATTGGGTGCTTAGATCTAATTCCAGGGGATCTGATACCCTCTGCTGGTCTCCACAGTCACCCTTATACAAGATGTGGTGGTTTGAATGAAAATGGCTCCTATAGGTGCATATATTGGATGCTTTGTCACCAGGGAGTGGAACTGTTTGGGAAGGATTAGGAGGTGTGGCTTTGTTGGAGTAGGTGTATCACTAGGAGTTTCAAAGTCTATGCCAAGCCTTCTCTCTCTCTCTCTCTCTCTCTCTCTCTCTCTCTCTCTCTCTCTCTCTGCAGAGCAGGATGTAAAACTCTCACTTACTGCTCTACTGCCATACCTGTCTCCTTCCTACCATGATCATGGACTAAGCCTCTGAAACTGTAAACCAGCCCCTAATTAAATGCTTTATTTCATAAGAGCTGCCTTGGTCATGGCACATTAGAACAATAACTATGACACATGGCACACATACTCACACATAATTTCTATTAAATTAAAAAGAAAATGTCATAGTCAAACAGTAAATACAGTCCTGGTCTTTATTACAAAAATATTTTCACAATATTGTCCAGGAAGCAAAGGGGATAATTGCCATTTGGGAAGTAACATGTCTNCAGAGGTTTTCTTCTTTTAGGAATACCATATCAGAGGAATTACTGTAGTCAAATTGTTAAGTACAGCAGAAAATTGAATTTACCACTCCTCAGAACAAATAAAATGTCAAGGGGGATTAGTATAATAACGTAAAGTTAGAAGGGAATCCTATTCATGGAAAAGAACGAGAATTATTGATGAAGCTGGAAAGTTCCTGGCACGGTGCTACAATATTTTGAGCCAGGCTGTTACCTAGCTGAGCCCATCATGGTTATGAAGAAAATTCACATCTATATGACCTCTGGTTGCAAATGAGCTTGGGGTTTTGAAGCCTTCTCCCGGAACAAGGGTTTTCCATGAATCACAAATTCCAAGCCACCTACTGGGTCCTATTTTGGATCTAAGGATAGAAAGGGATCAACCACTGTTCTTTTAGGACAGCCTTTTGTATTATTTTTGTGGTCTAACCTATGAAAGTAGGGGGTTACATTTAAATTGAAGTCTGAATGATGTCTTAAATGATAAATTAGTTTCATTGCTTTTAATACATTCAATATTAAATCACTGAAAACAATCATTAGGAACTGTATCTGGTGCACATTAAAACACAAGGAAATAACTAGGCTTAAGAAAACTTGTGTGTATGTGCATATGCATTTATGTTATATGCATATGCTGTGTGTGTGAACACGTGTGTGGGTGAACATGTGTGTGGAGGCCAGAGGCTGACATTTGGGTGTCTATTACCGCTTTCCACCTAATTTTTTGAGCTACGGTCTCTTCACTGAAACTGAAGCTCACCAATTCTCCTAGACTAGCTGGCGTTGGAGCTCAGGAGATCTGCCTATCTCTCCCACTCCCTCAGTGCCAAGGTTATATATCTTTGACATTATATCTAGATTTTAAACAGATGCTAGGGGGCTGAGCTCAAGTCCCCNTGCTTATACCATGAGCACTTTCCCCACTGAAGCACTGTTGTAGAGCAATTTCTTCCCATTTGAAACACCCCACCCCCTGAGGCAGGAGGCACACTCAGAGACTCAGGAAACAAAGACCTCAGAAGTCTTAGCAAGTTCCTGACAAGAGTCACAAGGCCCCTTCCCCAAGGTTATCTAAGCACTAAGAACTTTTGGGGAGAGAAGACTCTCAGACCATCCTAGCTACCTGGAGGAGACTTATCCAGTCTGGAACTCCAGGGATGCAGCTTTTTTGAGTTGTCACCAAGGCTAGGGTAGAGTTTTCAGTAATGCATCTGCCTTTAGTCATCCATGATCCTGTAAAGAAATCCAACTGGTTCCCCGTCTGGGGAGAATAGACATTTGTTCTGTAAGGGTCCAAGAAAACACTGAGGGAGACCCCAGACTCAAATAGTATGCAAGAGCAAAGAGCGTTTATTACTATACCAGCAAATGTGGGGTCGTTCACCTGTGCAAAGACACACCCAGAGTCACCGATAGGCGGAGAACAAAACCTGTTCCCCTAAAACACTCCACTAATGAGTTGGGGGTCCTCCATGTTGTTGTAAGGGTCCAAGAAAATGCTGAAGGAGACCCCAGACTCAAATAGTAGGCAAGAGCAAATGGCGTTTATTACTATACCAATATATGCAGGGTCGTTCACCTGTACAAAATGGCAATGACCCTGAGAGGGGTNTGCAGGCTCCTTTCAAGCACGCTAGAGGAATTTCAGAGACAGTTAGGTCATCTAAACATAATTAGTTAAGCAAGAAGCAGTTACATTAGTACACTTTTAGTTGGCTGAGGTTTTATCTTTGCACATACTTGGGTAAGTTCCAAGGGGGTTGCAGGAACTGTCCTTGAGACATTGTGGGGCTGACTCAGGCCTTGTTCATGCTCTTTCTCTCCTCCCTGAATGTAATTTGTTGATTAATGGCCCTTTGTTTGGCGAGACACCTGTTTGCCCCTCTCAGAGAACTGAAACCTAAATTCAGTGGTAAAAGTGGGAAAGTTTAAACCTTTCAGTTTATCTCCCCAGGAAAAGTTAATACAACAACAATCTCACTAGCCTCCAGATTATTGATTAACAACAGGTTGGGATCAATGATAAGACTGAGAGAGCTAATGGTGGAGAAAAGATAGCTAAATTACTGTGCGCTTATCTTTCTAAGTTAAAAAGATGGGACTCGTGGTGAGTGAGAAGAGNGTAAATTCAAAGTAGAAATCTCTGAGTAACTTCAAAGAATAGCGTTATAGATCCTGAAATATTACAGTGTTGGCACAAATAAAATGAAAACTCATTACCTCCCTCATTTAACAAGGATTTACATGCACACACACTACTGTTACTTTTTTTTTTCTTATTTCCACCATCCTTACTTCAATTTTCTTCTTTTATTTTCTATTATTTTATTGACAATGTTTCACTTTGTAGCCCAGGCTTGAAACTTCCAATCCTCCTGTCTTGGCCTCTGAAGTGATTTTAGGCATGTGCCACCATGTCTGGCTGAATACCCTTATCTTCTTCCAACAATTCCTAAATGTATTAGTTTAGTTATGGTCAACACGTGGGATAATTAGCTTGAAACAAGTAATTAGCTCATGGTTCTGGAGATTCTAGTACAAGTTTGATGGCCTCTTTGCTTAGGGCCTCTGCTGAGGGCACCAGATGACAGAGGCTAGGAGAGCATGGCAAAATAAATCAATAACACTGCAACAATGAAGCAGGGAGAGACAGGACTGGTAGAATACCATGACCTCTTTAGGGGCACACCCCTAAGTGATCTAAGGACTCCTGCTAGGCTCCACTTTTCAAGGGTTCCACCACTTCCCAATCCTGCCACTCTGAGAGACCATGCCTTTAACACATGGACCACCCATCCACATTTAAAACATAGCTATAAGTAAAAAGACAAACATCCAGGGAAAGAATGGGACTATAGCTCAGTGTTAGAGTGCTTGCCCAGCATGTGTAAGGCCTTCAGTTCAATTCCCCGCACAAACACAAGAAAGCCAAGAAACTATGTTATAAATATTTCCCTGCTCTACATACCTCTGGTCCCACCCATGCTCCTCTTAAGCCCAAGCTGGGTCTGTATGCACTGTTTCCTTGATTAAATGACATACTCTTTCTTTAGTTCCCATCTCATCAAGGTCTCTTGCTATTGACTGCTGTCAATCTGCCTTATAAAGAAAGCCCTGTATGGCAACCATGTGAAAAGCAACCTTGTGGATGAAGTCCAAAGTAAAATGGAGACATTTCCAATAGGTCTCAGTCCTAGGCTGGCAGCATTCAATTCGCCCCTGTCTCATCCTCTGCATGCTTTCCTACTCCCATGTTACTTGCAGCATTTATACTCTGGACCCCCAGGAAGAGAACACTAAATGAGAAGAAAGAGGGGAGATAGACATTGAGAGCATTTGTAATTCCAGTCTCAATCGTGAAGGATCAATTTCAACTTAAGTGACTATACGTATGTGCAAACATTTGATATGAACAGTTCCATGCACATACCCCTTATTTGGACTAGATCTGAGACATCAGATGTCATCCTCAGTGTTCTACATATATTTATTCACTTCATCCTTAGCTGATGAGGAAAATAGGACCCAGAGTGATAAAGTTAGCAATGAGAGTCTAAGTGCCAATTTAGAGGAGCCATCCCAGGCAAAGCTTTAACTGCACTGGATGATGGGCATATAGACAGCAATGCATAGCTACATTCTTGGTTTCATGTCCAACTTAAAGGTTTATACAAAGTAACTTTGTTGTCTTTTGTACCTAAAGTTAGAATATATTCAGACTCAAGAGATGGTGGGAGTGTAGCCAAGCTACAGAGCAAGAAATCCAGATCCACAAAAAATTTAAGGAGCCAGACATCCTGTGTTGGGGTTAACAGAAATTTCTGAATAGTAACCAGAGTTTGTCAAATGCCATGTGAATCCACCCTTGACAGTCAGTAACATGCCACCCCCACCCCGCACTCTAAGTGCTGTGTACATCCAAGGGAAGAATTTGGAAAGTATTTGCAGTGCTGTTCCTCCAGAGCCATAAGTGTATTTGAATGGGTGGGCGGTTCTCTGGCCTTCCAATGAAAAGCCAAGATGGCTTCTTAGGTCAGCCTTTCGATAGCCCAGGATTTTGGTCTTCCTACCACTGTATGATGACGCTGTTAGTATTGCTCTGCTACGCAGCATCTCACACACAGCCTTCAGAGCAGGAAACACTTCCCAGGAAAACTAACACCAAATTCCACATTTAACTCCCTGGGTTGTTTTTTTTTTTTTTTTTTTTTTTTTTACTTTGTTCCAAGCTTGATAAATGCCCCTATCTTGTTATAGCTTCATGCCTCTATGCAAGTTTTTAATATGACTTTGACCTAGGCTCTCTAGTTTTCTCAGAGGTTTATTTAAATGACCTCATCTATTCCTATTGATAGTGGAAGTTCTGGAGTCATCTCTCAAGTTGCCAGAGTCCTTTAACTCCACCATAAATCCCTTTCTGGGAATGACAGACTGCACAGTAGCCATTTTGTAGCAGTGGATCTCATCATACAGTGAATGCTTTACAGATATTTCCACCGTTTTTGGGTTCTTGCTTTCAAGTATCAAACTAATCTGGGTGGCTTTACTTGCTCACAGAGAGTCAACCATGGTACCTATGAAGCCAGGAGCAATCTAAATTCCATAGANGGCCCAACTGATCACTTTGGAAGCCCAAACCCTACAGCTTGTAGCACCAGTGTTACCAAAGATAGATGCCACCACTCATGCTACAAGTGTTCTTGGGCAAGTGGTTACTGCTGCTCAAAAGAACTACTGGGGGAAAAGTGAATGGAAAGAGGATGGTGAAGGAAAGCAAGTAAAGGAATGGACCTTGGGGACTAGCTTTAGGAATGGGACAGTTTTTAGCAAGGGGGAAGAAAACGGTAAAGGNGCAAAACCTGTCTGCAATGTTTGCCGTGCTCGGCCTGTTAGAACCCCTTCAGCTATGACATTTGCATACATGTATATCATGTACATTGTCAGTGGCCATGCCAGAACTGATGGAATACAATCCACCAGATAACAATGCTATGGTGGGTACACCCTGGAGGGGCAAAGCCCAGAATGTCCCTTTGCTTCCTTCCGCTGTGCTTCCTCCTGCTTGCTGCTGTCCTGTTCCTGCTGTATTTGGAATGGTGTGAATACTATATGAGGGGATCCCTCTATATCTAGTACAGTNTGATTGCTTCATGGAGAAATCCCGCTCCTCACTGGGCAATTTACTTTCAGATCATAATGAAGATGATTTTTATAAGAGNACCGATGCTTAGTTGAATCAATGNTTTAAGTGAACTTTCTGAGTCAGCTTAGAAGATACAGGTGGCTAAGACAGTTAGTGAAGATGATTAGGGAAATGGTTTGGGTTATTCGCCAATTGCTCCAATAAGAGATACAAAGAGACAAAAAATAGTCTAGAAGTCACCTTCCCTTTTGTCAGATGTGAGATGTGCCACGGATGGAAAATAAGAACAAGGAAACTTCATGCATTCTAGACCCATGAATTCTGCCTGTGGAGAAACAGGCTGATGATCAAAGAATGNAATTATGTCCCTACACCCAAGATTAGGCCTGAGTTCCTCGGTCATGTAGCTCACGGAATTAATCATAGGTTTCAGTATGCACCTTGAAAAAAATGAAGTTGTGAAAGGAGATTAAATGACCCTATTGTGTGTAAAGAAAAATAGATGCTTAGCTGACCATTTGAGTNAAGCTTTGTAGGAATCCNCTACACTGAAACCACAGACGGCGGCCTGCCAGTACAAAAGGGCTCAAATAGACTTGCTTTAAACTTTGTTAACTGGTAATAAAAGAATCATTGCTTTAGGGTAAAGATGTTATGGTAGGAGAATTAATACAAAAGGAAATGTTGCTTTACCTGTGGGCTTCTGAGAAGAACATCTGCCTTGTTATCATGATGTGATCTCTTCCGTGTGAAGGTTCTCATTTGTCTTTGGAGATTATGTCCTGTGAAGTGATTTCCTTCTTTCATAGAAATCTGTGTGTTAGCTGCCATAAAAGGGATAAGAGAAAAATAAGAGATATAGAAGGAGAACAACAGGATTGGAGGAGGAGGAGGAGGAAGAGGAGGAGGACAGCAGGGTAAAAGAACAGAACAGAGAAAGAACAGAGAAGGAGCAGAAAGAGAAAAATAAAATGAAGAATTAAGCTTTGCCCCTCAGATAAAGTCCCCATGTGTCTGTCTGTCTAGTAGTTTGCTGACCCCACATCTCCTCTCCAGTTTCTTTGACCTGCTGAGAGCTGGTTCTCTCATTGATTTGTTCTCCCTACTGCTCATCACCACTCACTTTCTCCTTCATCTTTCATGTCATATTTTTTGAAAATCTCCATTCTGCTTATGAATAAAAACGTGGTACTTGTCGTTTTCATTGGTATTCTCTGCACCTGGGGACATGCATGACTCAGTAAAGTACCTGCCATGCAAGCATGAGGACCTGAGCTCAGATCCCCAGCAACCATATAAAGGTTATAAAAGTCTGATGCAATGGCATGTATCTGCAACTGAGTGCTGAGAGTAAGGCTGAGGTGGTCAGATCCCTGGATCTTACTGACCAGCCAGTATAACCAAATCAGTGAGTTCCATGTTCAGTGAGAGACCTTGCCTCAAAAACTAAGGTGGAGAATGACTGATGAAGACACCAGATGTTGACCTCTGGCTTCTATGTATATGCACACATGTACACATGCATGCTCATACTCATATACACAAATATGTACACATATACACCACACACACAATAAATAAATAAAATTTCTACCTATAATACTGGCAAAGATTAAAGCATTTGGTAATGTGAANATTTAATGAAAATGGGCAAAATATGGGGCTGGACAGATGGATCAGTGGTTAGGAGTGTATACTGCTGTTGCAAAGGACCCAAGTTTGTTTGCCGGCATGCATATGGGGCAGCTAACAACTCCCTGTAACTCCAGCTCCAGAGGATCTGACACCCTTTTCTGGATTTCAAAGATACTGTAATCATGTATTCAAACCCACATTCTCTCACACACAGATACACATAATTAAAAATAAACCTTAAAAAGGAAATGTGAAAAAAAATACATGCACTGTTGATACTAATTTGATATAGGCTTGATGATATATCAAAATTAAAAATCCTTTTTGGTCAAACATTTCCCCCCTATAAAGTAAAAAATCAGGCATTCTTTACAGTTTTGTTTGTAATTTTGAGGAAAAGAAAAAAGTGGATTGCCCAAATACCTATAAAAAAAGATATAATTTATATAAATTATATCTCTAAGAACAGTATATTCCATTAAAAATGTGTGGTCAGGGGACTTCTAGTCCTGGGCAAAATGATGTATTCCCATTTCTAGCAGTATTAACTCTTGAAAGACCCTAGACATTAACACAAGCAAATATGGGAAGATTCTGGAGGGAGTTAAGAAAATTGAAGATTGCCTAGCAGCTTCATAAAACTAAACTAAGAACTGAAATGAAGTTCTCATCTGGCCTCTGATGATAAATATTTTATTCAATTCTTATTGTGTATAGAGCTTTTGGTAAAGTGTATAAAAACAAACAAACAGAAACCTCCTCCTGGGCTGGCTCAGCAGGTAAAGGCACCTGCTGCCAATGCTGATGACTTGAGTTTGATTTCTGAGACCCACATGGTGGCTTCATGATGGGAAGGAGGGAACTAACTCCTGTGGATGGTCTTCTGATCTCCACATATGTGCCATAAAACGTGTGCACATGCATGCTTGCAAACACACACTCCACACACATATGCATGCACACACACATATACAAATGTAATTTTTAAAATGCTTTGAAAAGAAACCTGAGGGATTAACAGCACAGTTAAATCATCCCAGGTTCCTATACATTTACTTCTTAGTTTTGGAAGTGTTGTGTTCATGGACAAGATGGCTGAGAACCAGAGGGCAGCCATGCAGGAATTTCTAAATCCTATTCAGGTTTTCTAAAGAAACATTCTTCTTGTTAAACTGCATCTGTGCAGGTAGGAGGGAAATATAATTTTTATTAGCAGTTCTCTAGTTCTATTTGAAAATCACTGACACAGTAAGACACTTTAATGGGGGAAAATTATTAAGGCAACTCCATGTAGTTAACTGAAGGTTTATTTAGGGATTTAGGGCAACTTACAGTAAGTAAAGGGGTTGGTCACAGGGTCCAGGAGAGGTGAGGTGCAGTCCAGCAGTGTTCTCGGGAGAACTCTGCTTAGTCCACCCTCCAACGTCCGTGATCCAGGAACCAAG
>LZPO01087394.1:64972-79679 GCA_001675575.1 Neotoma lepida | reverse complement strand
TAAAGTTCCAGGAAAATGTCATTCATCATATAGGCAAAAAGTTTTTAAATTCTTGTGAAGTAATGTTATCAGCCATGTTATCAAAATTTTTTAATCAGTTTCAAAGTGTAAAATTTTTAAGTATTCTTACCTGTAATGACACTGGCTTGCTTATCTTACCTTCCTTGAGATTTTTTTTTTCGAGGTGTAGTAACACTTTTCAGCCAGCAGGTGTCGCTGGAGTAGCTCTAAAGCCGGCCCACTGGAGACTGGTTGACAGTAGCTGGAGGCAGGGGGGAGGAGTCTGGTGCAGGCCGGGGTAGGAGTCCTGTGCTCACTTGTGAAGGAGCGGCTGAAGCAGAGAGGAGGCAGCAGATCTTCCTGTGTCTCCTTGGAGCTTCAGGGCCTGGCTTGGCCTTTGTGGCTGCCTTGGCCCTTCAGCGCTCCTTCCTCGGCCAAGAGGCCAGGCATATGGGGTTCAGTGGCCTGAGTTCAGGGCGCAGAGAGCTCCAGGCGGCTAGGATGACAGTTGGAGCAGCGGCCTAGAGCCCCTCTCAGCGCCTCTGTAGTTGTGGCGGGTAGCACCCTCAGGGAGCTGCCTGGGGGGCGGTGCAGGCAGTCTCTGAGCCGCTTCCCACAGAAAGGGTAAGCTGTGGGCTCCGGCGGAAACTCAGGCCGGAACTTTGACAGGAGCCGGGGTGGGCTGGGGGAAGGGGGACTGACTCACAGTGCTTTTGCCAGTAGGGGCTAAGCCTGCTCCAGGCCGGAGACCCAGCAGGTGGGTACACATACCCACGAGCTGGGGAAAGGGAGGAAGGGAAGGAACAGGACCTGGTGGTTAAGCGCTGGGTCCCCAGGAAGGGAAGGAATTTTAAAAAGGACAGGGAAGAAGGGAGACCGAGAAGCATGGACACTGTGCCACAGCAGCCCCAGAGGAGGCTGAGGGTGGAAGCCACCCGGGCGTTTGGAGTTCGCCCCGCGTGAGCGCCAGATAATGGGGGAAAATTATTAAGGCAACTCCATGTAGTTAACTGAAGGTTTATTTAGGGATTTAGGGCAACTTACAGTAAGTAAAGGGGTTGGTCATAGGGTCCAGGAGAGATGAGGTGTAGTCCAGCAGTGTTCTCTGGAGAACTCTGCTTAGTCCACCCTCCAACGTCCGTGATCCAGGAACCAAGAGCTCCTGGCATGGACTGACTTTCTTCTTAATGGCTCCTCATTCTTCACGGCTCCTCTCTAGGCTCCGCCCCCGGGGGGAGGTCCGAGGTAGGCGTGGCAGTTACTGGAAGCCTCAGTAAGGGTTATGCTTCCAGGGGTCATAGCTGGAACTGCTGCCCACTACAACACTTGGCAGCCACTATGGACCCTTTGAAAGTAATAGAATTAAGTTCAATGAATAACAGCAGCAAACAGTCACAAGATTTGCAAGGAAAAGGGTGTGTGGAGGGTCCTGGTCCTCTTGAGTAGGGAATGCTAAGTCCAGGAAAGAAGGGGGTCACAGGTTTGGTCGTGGATTGCTTATTTACTTGTATCATCTGCCCCTCAGAAATGCAGTGATTCATTGGGAATGAATGAATCAAGAATCAGCTCCTTCCTAGAATCACCCTTCCCCAAACTTCATCATACCCTCAACCTGCTCTCCCTCCCTTGCTTTCCTTCACCATCCTCTTTCCATCCATTTTCCCCCTACTCTAGGGTGGGTCAAGATGAGGATGTGGTTATAAAGTGCTGGGTGAGTCACATGATGCTTGCAGGAGAAACTAAGCTGGTCTATTGATCTTGAGAACAGTAATAAACCAAGAGTACATACAAAGGGAGGTATACACAAATGCTAACACACAGCTGTATCACTCTGGGAGCCCCCATCATTTAGCAGACACGACGGGATTCTTACAAATCCTTACAACTACAAGAAACATGAATTTAGCCCATTTCACAAACTAAGAAACTGACACTGATACTGAATGGTTAGGGAATTACATTTTGATCACTAACCAAAGAAATGCCATGTTAGTAAGAAAAAAACATTGGCTTTGTATGTCAAAGTTGGGTTCTGACAGCCTTTGTTGACTTCAGGGACTCTCATTCAAGAAGTGAAAGAGAGGTATCTTAGAAGTCCAGATCCATCTAGCTCAGTTTCTCTTGCCTCACCAGTATACATTTTTGCGTTTTGATCCTGCCTCCTGCTCTTACTGCTCCAACTCCATTGCCTTCCTAAGACATCTGTAGACTATGGTGTTGCTCAAGCTCACATTCTGCACTGGTAACATGATAGCTGGTGCAAACCTCACTAAATCTCCTGCAGGCTGGACACCTGCCAACCAGGCCCAGTGAGGCCTCAAGTCAGGCACAAGACCATCAGAGACTCACTGAGCCTTCCTGGGGTAATTAGTGTAGGCTGTCCCTGATAAAAGACTCCACCAGGCAAAAGCAATTGACTCATCTTTATATACTTCCACATCACACCAGAAACTTCGGTTCTGGAATGCTGTTGTGCAATTGGGATTTAAAAAGTTAAATCAGGGTTCTGGTCACTGTTAGACTAATTAGGAATGCCAGTACCTCCCATGATATGGGTCTTGACCACTGTCTTCTTGGAACATTCTCTGGAATACATTGACTAGCTGATAAAATCAGCTAAGAAAAGAAAAACGTATTCTGAAGCAAGTACTTTGTAAGTCTACTTGAGGGATAAAGAATCATATTTTTAAAATGTTTTAAAGCTATGAAAAATTATTCTATTGCTGCTATGAATGTCTTCCTATAATTGACTCATTAATTATTTGTCCTGGGAGGTAAGGCAATGTTGACTCTCTATCATTTAATCTAAAGCAGTCTGCTGTTTTACATGTTATTGTAAAGCTCTACGACTGCTGATAAGAAAAGATGTACCTATCTTAAAGAACCTGGCACACAATACACAATGTCAGGTTAGGAAACAGCCAATGCATGTGCCATTTGCATGTTGGGTGAGTCTCAAGTTCTAGCTGAGGTGGCACAGTCACGGAGTGCAGGTGACAATAACCTTTCTCATGAAAGAGAAGTTGAATTCTCAAGTCTATTTTTCACTCTGCTGAAAGTTACCTGATAGCTAAACACACCTCCAGAATTATACTCTGCCTAGTGTCCCCTCTAATTTCCTTCCTGGGTAATGGAAAATGACTTTGACCTTTCTGCCATTGTCTCCCAATCACTGCACAGTCCATCCTAGAGTAGACAACATTCCTTCAGTATTCCATGAATTTTTCAAACTTTACAATGCATTTCCAGAGAAACCGAATTTATAAAACCTCCCTCTTCTTCAGGCATGTAAACCACTCCCTCCTGAGAGCCTTTGATCCATGCACATTGTACCAAAGCACTTATACAAGCAATACGAAAAGAGAAGGGAGTCCTGCTGAACCCCTAGCTTCTAGAAAAGCTGCCAATTAAAGGCGTCGTTTAATAAACGTTCACTGACTGATTTTAATGAATTCTCCTACGCTGGAGCCTCAACTGTGTCAGTCCTAGGAAGTAATCTGGGTACACGCATTTGAAAGTGATTTCTTTCCTACTTTGGGGGAAAAAAAGACAATGCAGCTGTAATGAGACAAAGAAAACCAATGTTATTAGGGATTCTCTGCCTGTGTCGACTAAAAGAACCACGTGATACTACATAAGGGTTAGCATCCTTGAAGTGATACTAACTTGGAGTAAGCACACTTCTGAAACATGACTTGGGCAGTCCCTGGAGGGGTTTGGAAAGGTCTCTGGTATTCCATCACAAGATGGTTAAAAGCCTATGGTGACATATTGTGTATCAAATAAAGCTTGCCTGAGGATCAGAGAGGCAAAGGAACAAGCCCCTAGAGAAACTTCTCACCACTTCCGAATCCTTAGGCCAAATGGAAGGCAAGATCCTATCTCCACGAATCCTCTGACTGAAAGCCTCTGAGTCCTCAACTGAAAAGGGTCTAGTTTCTGCCTCCTCACACCTTATATGCCTTTCTCTGCCCAGCCAATCCACTTCCTTCCTAGTACTGGGATTAATGGCGTGTGTGCTTCCTAAATACTGGTAGCAAAGGCATGGGATCTCAAGTGCTGGGATTAAAGGCATGTGCCACCACTGCCTGGCTCTGTTTCTCTCCTAGACTGAATCAATCTCATGTAGTCCAGGGTGGCTTTGGACTCACAGAGATCCAGACGGATCTCTGCCTCATAAGTGCTAGGATTAAAGGTGTGTGCCACCACTGCCTGGCCTCTATGTTTAATCTAGTGACTGTCTCTGTCCCCTGATTCTCAGGCAAGCTTTATTTGTTACACAATATATCACCACAAAAGCCTGTCCCTCCAGTTGACCCCATAGTTGACCTGGGACTTTACTTCTTTTGCAACTCTAGCCACATTACCATATGTCATCTGCTGTGGATGTGATGTGCAAGATAATCTGAATGAGGCCTTGGCTCAAGTCAAACACATTCCTCAATCCAATATATATGTCTCTCTGGAGACATATATGATGTATGATAGATCGTGTCATGCTTTTATTCAAAATCCCCACTATTTCACCATTCCCTCCAGAAACAAGTTCTAGGCCTTCAAGGGTCCAGTGAGACCTTTGTTTCTTCTCTCTTTCCTTTCTCTTTGACTTCATCTCTCTTTTCTCCCAGATCCATTGTCTCCAACCTTATTTGCCTTCTTTCTTACTCCTGTTGCATCCCTGCCTTGGGGCTTTTATGTCAATTGTTCTGCCTGCTTAGAACCTGTTGGCCCCTGATATCAGACCTTAATTTCTTAACTGCTTTACTTTGCTCAAACATCATTTCAATGAGGCTAGCCTTCAGCATCCATTTTTAAAAGTGTAACCTGCTGTCCCTTCATACTCTCAAAATCCATCATGTTTCTCATGTCGTTGTTTTCTGACATATGTAATAACTTATTGATGTGTAATGTGAGAATACAATACCTCTGTGGGCAGGGACCTGTTTCCAACAATGTTTGTTTCAAATGTGAAGGTGTTTGGCTCATAGTAGTCACTTGGTACATAGTTATTTCATTAATTTAGCCTTGCCATCTGTGATTTGAATGAGAAATGGCCTCCATAGTCTTGGACACTTGAACAGGTAGTCCCCAGTTGGTGGCACTGTTTGGGGGAGTTTAGGAAATTCAGCCTTGCTAGAGAAAGTGTGTCACTAGGGATGGGCTTTGAGATTAGAAGCCTCATATCATTTCTAGTTTTCTCGTTGCTTCATGCCTGCAGGTCAAAATGTGAGCTCTCAGCTTCCTGCTCCTGCCACCACACCTCTCCACCATGATGGCCTCTTATCCCTCTGCAGCTATATGCCCAAATAAACTCATTCTTTGTTGGGATTTGATCATGACAGGAATCCTGATCTGCCTGACTAGTGACTTCCTAACATTTTATTCAAACTAGGATCTATGTTCTTTTACTGCCAACAAAGCATTCTGTGCCTTTCTGTAAGCCCCTCACCCATCACATGATACAAAAAAAAAAAATGGGTCGCATTTGCTTTGCTGAATTCTCACAACTGGAGACCACTATTTGAGTCAGCCTCATTCTAACTAGCTTGAGATTAGTTATTTTCCTCCCTACTATTTTTTCTTCAAGGAACTCATTTTTCACTATAACAGTTGTGGCTATCAAAAACTTAGTGGGTAGTATGCATGTGTGATCAATTGTATTGCAGCAATGAACCAAAAAAAACCAAAAACAAACAAACAAACAAACAAAAATCCAAAAAAAACCAGATTTAAGCAAAAACACGGAACTGGAATCTAATTTTGACGTGCATTGGTTGATAACACTGAAGATAACGTAAGTCTACTCTCCACACAAAATTGTGCATATGCGGTGCACTTGAGTGTCTTACTTTTTAGTTCATCAGGTGTTTGTTTTGCAAAACCAGGACTGTAGTTCAGGTTAATTCTCATTTCTAGAGAAAAACATTATAATGTGGCTGCATAGCAAAAATACTTTCCACCATAGTGATACAGTTTTATGTCCCAGGGATTATAGAGCCAGGTGAATCCTGCTTCCAGGCAGTAGAGTTCATTCTGAAACAGGAGATTTTTTTTTAGGTGTCAAAATCTTAATACTCCAAAGGGAAGATCCATCATATGCTGCTGTCTCCTCATTCTTTCCACCTACTATGGAACAGGAAAAAGACTGGCCAAGCATGAAGAAAGAAATAGCTCAAAGAATAGTGTGCAGATCAGACATGGATGGTCAGAAATTGCTCCACACAGCAGATGGAAAAGACTTTGTCTTAGGTAAGGTTTCTCTTGCTATGAAGAGATACCATTGCCACAGCAACTCTTATAAAGCAAAACATTTCATTGGGGTGGCTTACATTTTCAGGGGTTTAGTCCATTAACATCATGGTGGAACATGGCAGCATGCAGGCAGACATGGTGCTGGAGAAGGAGCCGAGAGTTCTACATCTTGATCCATAGGCAACAGGAAGTGAACTGTGTCACTTGGCATAGCTTGAGCATAGGAGGCCTCATAGCCCATCCTCACAGTGACACATTTCCTCCAAAAAGGCCATATCTACTCCAATAAAGCCATACCTCCTAATAGTGCCACTCCCTATGAATTTATGGGGGCCAATTACATTCAAATTACCATATTCTACTCCTTAGCCCTTGTAAGCTTGTAGCAATACCATAATGCAAAATGTATTTAGTCCAACTTTAAAAGTCCCCATAGTCTATAACAGTCTCAACAATGTTTTAAAGTCCAAAAATCAAAGTCTCTTCTGAGATTCATGCAATCTCTTAACTGTAATCCCCTATAAAATCATAATAAAAAAGCAGAACACATATTTCCAACATTTAATGGCACAGGATATACTTTACCATTCCAAAATGTAGGGAAGGGACCATCGTGAGGAAATATTGGACTAAAGCAAGANCAAAAACCAGCTGGGCAAACTCCCAACTCTGCATCTCCATGTCTGATGTCAAAGTGCTCTTCAGATCTCCAACTCCTTTCAGCTTTGTTGACTGCAACACAGTTCTCTCTCTTCGGCTGCTTCCTGTTAGCAGCTTTCATCAACAGATATCCCATGACTCTGGCATCTCCAAAATCTTGAGTTCTTCAAGGCAATCCAGGCTTCAATTTCACAGCCTCGGGCAATGGCCTCTCTAGGCCTCCATTCAGGGACACCCCTGACACACGCCTAGCCTCAGCAGCTTTCCTTAGGCACAGAGGAAGATTCCATAATGCCTTTCTTTTATCCTTGACTCTAAAGCCAGAAACATGTGGCCAAAGCTGCCAAATTCTGCTGCTTGCTGGGGCTGGAGCATGACCCCCTCATTCATTACATCTTCANCAGCTTTCTGTTTTTGATGGTTTCCTTCACCGCCTAACCTTGGCTGTCCTGGAATTAGCTCTATAGACCAGGCTGACCTCAAACTCAGAGATCCACCCACCTCTGCCTCTGGAGGGCTGGGATTAAAGGCGTGCACCACCACAGCCAGCTCTAAGCTTCTCTTTAATTCCTTTTCACAAGTTGGAACCTTAGCTGGGTGGGATCTTGCCCTGAGGTCACCACTCCCTTTATTTCATTTCCTAATCTGTTTATCTCCTTGAGGACAGGACTTAGCTCCAATCTACTTCCTAGTGCTCTTTTCTCCTCAAATTGTACATTTTGTATTTTTCCTTGATCAGCTTGCTCCTTTTCATTTTATATCTTCATTAGAGTTAACACTAATAACTACATGACAGAGTCAATACTATGCTGTTTTGAGATTTTCTCTACCAATGGAATTAATCCAAATCTCTTCACTTTAGCCTCAGGCAGTCTTTGGACAAGGGCAAAGGCCACATTCTTCACCAAAACATCACAAGAACAATCTATGGGCAAATAATAAAATTCTTCCCCTCTGAAACTCTTGAGCCAGGCCCCACAGTTCAACTCTCCTATGCTCCTACTAGTATAGCCCATTAAGAAGTGCTTAAAGCATGCCATTGCTTTCCTAACCCAAAGTACCGAAGTCCAAATTCCTCCAAATAAAAACTTGGTCAGGCTAATCACAACATGTCAGTCCCTGGTACCAACTTCTGTCTTAGTTAGAGGTTTTATTGCTGTGAAGCGACACCATGACCACAGCAACTCTTATAAAGAAAACATTTAATTGGGGGTAGTTTACAGTTTCAGAGATATAGTCCATTATCATCATGGTGGGATAGGACAGCATACCAGCAGATACAGTGTTGAAGAAGGAGTTGAGAGTTCTACATTTTGATCTACAGACAACAGGAAGTGAACTGTGTCACTGGGCATAGCTTAAGCTTAAGAAACCTCAAAGCCCACCCCCACAGTAGCACACTTCCTTCAACAAGGCCATATCTACTGCAACAAGCCATATCTCCTAGTACTGCCACTCCCTATGAGCTTATGGGGGCCAGTTACATTCAAACTACCACAGGCCTTCTCACCTGTGAACTCTGAGCCTCTTTTTGTTATTTGGGTATTATGCTGAAAGCATGAAGCACACGCTAATGAGGCAGCTCTGCCTAAACATGGTTGAAGGAGCCAAGGCAATTCGCACAGTCATGAGCTTCTGGACTCAGTGTGTCTAAAGGGGAAGTGCAGAGAGACAAAGTTAAATTCTTGATTTGAGACCCTCTCTGGGTCCCTATATCATGTTAAAACCTGGACTTTACCATATAATTTTACCATCAGAAGTCAGTAGTAGTGCATGGTCTTAGAGCTCCCTCTGGTGGTAAAAGTCATAACTCTTCAAAGCTTGTCAGATCATGACCTCCATTGGAAATGCCACAGACTAAAAGTGTCATCTCAAAGTCTGGTCCCTGCTCACAATCTAATGGACAGCACATGAACGTCATCCAGTCAATTTCCAAAACACTCTGTCCACTCACTTTCTACATTCAGATTGGACTTCCAACAGTGTAAATATCATTTAAGATTCAAAAGGCAGAAAGCAAACTCAAAAAGTTAGAAGAAAAAAAACACTGCATTACTTACAGTGATGCCTATTAAGAACTTGTGAGCAGATCATCTTTCTTGTACTAATCCATAGCAACAACCACTTCTTTGTTACTTGTTCTTTATTTCTGGCCTCTTCATGCATCTCACTCCTAGATTAACTAGCATACACCAATACAATATTTCCATAAATGAAGTAACCTAGATTCAAAAGGGTTATATAATTTGTGTAAGGTTATAGTTTATAAATGACAGAGTCCAACTGAAGCCCACTAGTTTGCTTGACTTTCATGGAATTCCACATAAACTGCTACTTGTGGAACAGTCTACTAAACAGTGTTATTAAACTACTACCTGACCACATATTTTGATAAGAACTATTGTTACTAACAAGCTTTCCCTGTTTGTATTAATAATAGCTAATGGCTATCAACTGTTTTCTCTGTGTTGGCCACTGTTCTAAGAGCTTTACATAATTAAACTCATTTCAAACTGACATTGGTACTGTCATTACCATTCCTGCTTCTACATGAAGAGGCCGAGGAAGTAAGTAGTTCAATTTCCCCAAGACAGTTATTCCTATCTGCATTCAACTTGTAGAATAGCATTTTCCTCACTACAGTACAGAGTAGAAACAAGCTTGATTCCAGAAGAGCTGGGCTTTGGGTGTGCTAGTTTATAGGAGCAAAGAAAAAGGCTAATGTCTCTATGTATTAGTGAACTCTGGTATAAGGGGAAAGTTGGGAGAGTGCTGTTTATAAGCAAATGAAGATCCAGAAACAGAAAAGATAGGATCCACATCAAGTCCAACTAAGATGAGATGAGAACAGGGTACGGTGAGTGGTCCAGAACAGAAGGGATTTTATGGAGAAATTTGGTTAGAAGCATGTCTTGAGTAGACAGTATAGTGCTGTGTAAACTGTCCCGGTCTCTTCCCTATGAAACCCTGGTAAATTTTATATTGATACTTTGTGTTAAAACTCTTCTTTTAGGATAGAGAACTCAAAAGACATTGTGGAACACAATCAATGGCTGCATCATAAATTGAAATAGTCCTATGTGCTCTCAAAGGCAAAAGGTATCAATGTCTTTAATTGATATATTCCCTACCAGCATCTTGAAAAAAAAAAAAAACAAAGAAAAAGCTTTCCACACATTTATAGCTTGGAAATCAGTGTTGTAGTCAAGAGTGGGAAGAGTGATATTGGCAAGTGTTGTGTCTCTAGAAAAATTTTCATTTTGATCCTCACTTTTCAGATCTATTACTTTTTTTGTTTTTGTAATTTGTTTTTAATATATATTTTCTATTTGACAAATTGCCATGTCTTCCTTTTTTACTATTGTGTGTGTGCATATTTGTGGTATATGCATGTGTGTGCACAAATGTGTATACCTGTGTGAACACATGCAAAGGAAGATGTTGAAAGTCTTTGTCTGTCTCTCTCTTTCTTGATAGTTTCTCACTGAGCCAGCAAGCCAATAAGCAGAACCTCTCCATGGCCTCTAAATCAGTTCCTGCCTTAACTTCCCTCAGTGATGGCTGTTGCCTGGAAGTGTAATCAAAATAAACCTATTCCTTCTCAAGTTGCTTTTGGTTGTGGTGTTTTATCACAGCAATAGAAAAGTAACTAAGATAGAAATTGGTACCAGAAATGGGGTATTACTATGACAAATTGACCACAAAGTTTTGGGAGGATTGTGGAAGGACTTTGGAACTTTGGGCTGGAAAAGCCTTTGAGTGCCCACAGCTCAGTGGGCTGTTCTATGGGAACCTGGATGGAAAGAGCATTGAGAGAAATGCAGACAATAGAGGCCTGGCTTGTGAAGTTTCACAGGGAAGTTTGAGAGTCCCTTAAAGACCATCAAGGCCATTTGATATTTTGAACTAAGAATCAAATCTGGTCAGCTGAGGCTCTAATTAACAAGAGACCAGAATGACTAAAGTAAAACTTTTGCTTTGCAAGGACAGTTGATAAAGAATAAGTTGTGGTTAAGAGACCAACATCATTGTCTTAGTTAAGAGTTTCTATTGCTGTAAAGAGACACCATGACCATGCAACTTTTATAAAGGAAAACATTTAATTGAGGTGGGCTGCTTACAGTTCAGAGGGTCAGTCCATTACCATCATGGCAGGGAGCATGGCAGAGTGCAGGCAGACATGGTGCTAGAGAAGGAGCCAAGAGTCCTACATCTTGCAGGCAAGAGGACATCATCTGAGACACTGGGCGGTATCCTGAGCNCAAGAAACCTCAAAGACCACCCCTAGAGTGACACATTTCCTCTAACAAGGCCATACTCACTCCAACAAAGCCACACCTTCTAATAATGCCACTCCCTATAAGATTATGGGGGTTAATTACATTCAAACTACCACAATCATTGAAGCAAAAATCTTCTGGNAAGTGTTTTCTCTGAGTCAGCACACAGAAGCCATGGTCCAGAAGGAGCTAAGCTTTATCTCATGTTGGCAACTANACTCAGTAGTGTAATAGTCACCCAGGTTGTACTGGTTTTGAAGGCATGAAGGGGCCATGGCTATGAAGGGGCCATAGCCATGAAGGGGCCAAGGAGCAGAGCTGAGACTTGGCATTGTTTGGCAGGGCTGAAGTCCCTGAAGAGAGAGGCCATTAGTGAAGATGGAGCCTCAGTTGCAGTAGAAGGCCCACGATCAAAGAGGTCATGGAGAGATGTCCAAGCTTGGCACCATGTGGCAGTTTTAAAGTCCTTGAAGAGAGCCCGGAAGAAGCTACTGATGAAAACACAGCACAGATGCAGTAGGAGACCCCCTACTGGCATTTTAGAGATACCAGTACCAAGAAACAAGTACCAAGGACAGCAGCTGTGGATAGACCGGTCTGAGCCTAGAAGACAAACTGGACGTGCTTGCAGGTAGCAGTTCCCAAGAAGTGAAGGTAGCAATNCAAACCCTTATAATCTAAAGGATCATGAATGGGTCCCAGATACCAAGCACCAAACTTTTTACACTGTTGAATTGGGAATTGATTTTATTTGATTGTGACTGTGCATGCTCTGGTTCTTCCCTCTCAGAGGAGACCACAGTTAGGGAGACTTTGGATATTTTAGAGAAACTTTGGAATTTTAAAGAGGCTTTGAACTTTCAAAGAGATTAGATTGTAGACTGAAGTTTCTCTGATGGGGATGTCTTTCTATATGCTGTGAATATATGTTGCTCTTATTGGTGATAATAAAATGCTGATTGAAGGAAGGAGACAACACGATAAATGGGGAAATCACGGGAATAGGGAGAAACAGAGTGCTAGAGAAGTCCCGGAGAGTCCACAGGGATGAACCCACCTTAGACCACTGGAAATAATTGATAGGGTGCCTNAACTGGCCTGATCCAGTGATCACAGGGATGAATANCCTAACTNCCACCATGGAGCCCTCATCCAGTGACTGATGGAGACAGATGTGGGCACCGGGCGGATCTCCAGGAGCCCAATCGAAGGGAGACAGGGGGCCCTCTATGAGCAAGGGACTAAGGGATCATGATGGGAGGGTATGCAGAGATGGCCAACCACACTAGTGGAGATGCATGAACTATGGACCCATGGCTGAGAAGCCCCGATGGGCCCTCATCCAGAGACAGATGGAAGCAGATGCCAGATTCATGGCTGGGCACCACGCAGAGCTTCAGGAATTCAACTGATGTGAGAGAGGAGAGGTTCTATGAACAAGAGACATTGAGATCATGAAGCCAGCCAAACTGGTGGAAATGCATGAACTATGGACCAGTAACCATGGAGCCCCCCATGGTGCTGAACTGGGCCCTCTGGAGGCTTGAGACAGTTGTTTGGCTTGAAGTGTCTGAGGGCCCCCAGGCGGTGGGATTGGGATCCGTCCCTGGTGCAGGGGCTGACTTTTTGGAGCCCAGTGCCTGAGGTGGGACACCTGGCACAGTCTTGGCGCAAGGAGGAGGTTCTTGTCCTGCCTTGGCTGAGAGTGCCAGACTCTGGGGACTCACCATGGGACACCTTGTTTTNGAAGAGGTGGGAGTGGGGGTGGGTTGAGGGGGGGAGCTGACGGGGCGGGAGGAGGGAGGAGAGGGGGATCTGAGGTTGGTATGTAAAAGGAGTGGAAGATCTTTCTAATAATAATAATAATAAAAGAGAGACATGAAAAAAAATGCTGATTGGCCAGTAGCCAGGCAGGAAGTATAGGCAGGATAAACAGACAAGGAGAATTCTGGGAAGAGGAAGGCTGAGTCAGGAGACGCCAGCCAGCTGACTGCCCAAGGAGCAACATGTAATGGGATGCAGGTAAAGCCACAGAACACATGGCAACATATAGATTAATAGAAATGGGCTGAGTTTAAGTGTAAGAGCTAGTCAGTAATAAGCCTGAGCTAATGGCCAAGCAGTTATAATTAATATAAGCCTCCGAGTAATTATTTTATAAGNGGCGGTGGGGCCGTGGGTCCTGGCGGACCGGGACAAAACCTTCTCCATTTCTCAGTCCCACCTGGTCCCACCCAGGCAGCAGCTGTTTTTATAAAATAATCATTCAGAGGCTTAATATTAATTACAAACTGTTTGGTCTATGGCTCAGGCTTATTGCTAGCTATCACATTTTAAATTAACCCATTTCTATTAATGCATGTACCGCCACGTGTCTCATGGTTTTACCTGTGTTCTATTACATCTTGCTCCCCTGGCCCCTCGCAGGGTCTCCCTTGACCCCACCTTTCTTCTCCCTGTATCTTTGCTTGGATTTCCTGCCCGGTTTTTATCCTGCCTTACTATAGGCCAAAGCAGCTTTATTTATTAACTGATGGGAGCAACACATATTCACAGCATACAGAAAGACCATCCCACAGCACTTCCCCTTTTCTATCTAATCAAAAAGGAAGGTTTTCATTTTAACATAGTAAAATTATATATAAAAAAGTTATCAAGCAAGAATTACAGTTACAATATCTAGTCTATTTCTAGTTGACAAAATTAAAGAAAATATTCTACATCTATCCTATATTTGTGAGTCTAAAGTTTCATATCTAATTTACCTTTTATCATAACCAAGGAAATCTATAATTATAACTATCTAGTCTTCAATTCCATCAAAGACCCCAGAAGGATATAATATTATCCCAGTAAACAGGAAGTGCATTGCAAGCAACTTCCAAAACTCTAGAAATGACAGAGACATCTGGCTGACTAGACAGTCACCCAAAGTTCTTTTGTAACATTGGGGCATCCATCTTTACCCTATAGGCCTAGAGTATCTGACAGACTTTTCAGTGAAGCAGGAAATTTGCAGAATTGTCCCACCTATTTTGTCAAAGTTCATCTGTCATTTTCCTCTGTGTCTTGCATAATGTCTAGTAGTTTCTTCTGTGAAGCAGGAATCTAAAGGACCATCCCATCTTGTTTTGGCAAAGTTCAGTGGTCATTTTCCTATGGGTCCTGCATGTCCAGTTTATACAACATATTGTCAAGCAGTCCAAGCAGGAGCAGTTTCTTGCCCAAATGGCTAGTCTTTGCCATATTGAAAGCAAACTCCATAATGAGTTTCTTTGATGCCCATCATCCTCTTTGAAGTAATTGGTGCTGCCAGGAATCCACTGTCCAGAAAAGTCTAAGTTCTCATTGTCCAGAGAAGTCTAAGTTCTTAAATTTTAAATATTTTTAATATTTAAATTTTAAATTTTAAATACTATATTTTGTAGGTCTTTGAAGTGTTTGAAGATTGCCTATCTGAAACATATCTTTGTGTATATTTGTAAATCTAGAGAACCTAATTAACATAATTATAA
>LZPO01087394.1:28613-64893 GCA_001675575.1 Neotoma lepida | reverse complement strand
TCTCTGTGCAGCTTTGTGCCTTTCCTGGAACTCACTCAGTAGCCCAGGCTGGCCTCGAACTCACAGAGATCCGCCTGCCTCTGCCTCCCGAGTGCTGGGATTAAAGGCATGCACCACCACCGCCCAGCCTATTATACATTATTTCAAATGAGCTGTATAAATATAATATCCCAAAAAGAACAGAAATATACATACAGTATAACAAAATTAACTTTAAATTTGTATCAATAAACCAAAATCCATACTAATGTAAAATATTTTGAGATTAACAGTTGTTTTTTTTAAAGTAGATTCAATTATCTACCCTTTTATCTATCATTTCTATATCATATCTCCCTTTCTTCTTTAAGAAAGACATTGATTATGACCAATAACAATTTATAACCAATCCCTCTTAAATGAAAATAAACATTTATAAACAAAATTTGGGGAATTTGGGCATACTTTTCTAGACTACTTCCTGCTGATTATTGGGCACTGGTAATCTTATGGGGATCCTGAGAAAATTTAGAATTATGGGCAAGTCCTGGGGTATTTTGTGTGGTTGGTCCATCTCAGTCAGTAGTCTTGAAGCTGTTGTAGATGTTGGATCATCTGGGCCATCGCTGCCACCAGAGACCATTCAGGGGGTCTTGGTTGATCAAACCCAATCATCTTTAACTTTGAATGAATCCATAGCCTCTCATTTCCTGTGGAAACAAAAACATAACCTCTCCCCCAAAGTGGCATACCTTTTAACTTAAATTTTGGAGTCAAGATATTTTTAAAATATATAGGTTGGTTTAATCCAGCAGCTTCCATAATCAAATGCCTCATAGCAGTCAAAATTTTAAAGACAACATAATAATATACATAATCCAGACTTTCTGTGCATTTTCCATCCTCATGTGGCTCATTTTCTTTATATTACTTTACTTGCTTTTGTAAGGAATTTANTATTTTAAATCTATATTTTAATTTAAGGCTATATATGTATATATTTTCCTTTCTCTCTCAAGCCTAAGCATATCTTTTAAACACAGCATGACCTGTTTAGAGGCCTTTCTGTCTGAATCTGTTTTTATTGTGTTTCTTAACCCTTTTTGTCTGTATGAGCAAAAGCTAAATCCATCACACAGTGTGCTGCTGGAGATTGCATTAGCAGTGTAAGCCAGCAGGGAGCTGGGAGCAAGCAGCTGGGAGAAGCTTCTCTGTACTGTGGCCCANGAAGAGTCTGCCATGTTTAGCTGAAACCCACTGTGGCCAGGGGATGCGGTTCTGTACTGAGTCCCAGAAAGACCTGAACTAGGAAGCTGTTCTTGGCTCTTGTTTTTGTGGGTCTAGAAACCCTCTCTTTTTAAGGCTTTATGTGGATATACTTGCCTAGCTAGCTCAAAAGACCATCCCATAGCACTGGATATTTTAGAGATGTTTAAGTACTGAAATTTTTACAGACTGAGATTTTTAAAAGTTGGAACGTTTTACATTGTCGTATTAATATTAGCCTGACACCAGGGGAAGTAGAGGAGAGGTTACAGCTTAATAAGTGCTGTATTTTTATGTCAATTTGACAAGGTGTGGATTCTTATGGTTGGTTTTCATGTCAACTAGACACAAGATAGGGTCATCTGGGAAGAAGAAATCACATCGAGAAAATGCCTCTATAATAATTGACCTGCAGGCAAGTCTGCAAGTCCTTTTCTTGAATGGTGATTGATATGGGAGAACCTATCCCATTGTGCTTAGTGCTATCAAAGAGGTCCTGGGGTGTATAAGAAAGGAAGCTGAGCAAGCCATGGGGAGCAAGCCAGGAAGGTGTGTTCTTCCATGGCCTCTGCATCAGCTCCTGCCTTAAGTTCCCTCAGTGATGGACTACTTGCCTGGAAGTGTAAGCAAAATAAACCCTTTCTTCTCCAAGTTGCTTTTAGTCACAGTGTTTAATCACAGCAATAGAAAAGTAACTGAGATACTAACTTTGAAATCAGTTTGTCATTATTCACTAAGGAACATTATAAGATTACTAAAAGTAACTTGTTGAAATGAACTGAAGTATTGATTGAGGGAAAAGTGGGGTGTCTTTATCATTTGGAGGAGTAGTGATAGTGGGACTACTGCAGCTAAAACTTCAGGTATTTAGAATTCAGTATTAAAATTACACAGGGTGGAGGACTGAGACTGACTAAGCAGAGGTAAAGAGAGAAAATGAGCGGTTGGTATTAAGAACAAATCCTGCTTTCCCTATCACTTTGCTTAGGGATCCGACCACAGCAGATCTAACAAACAAACTGGAACTGACTCCCAGACCATGCTGAGGCATAACACAGGCATCTGGTAACCTCAACAAATGTGTCACACCTTCTTACCATCAAGCACTGCATACGGATTAGGTAAATTATATAATTTCCTTAATGGGTTCAATGGTTTCAGAGGCTAGTTTATGAAATATTAGGAATAAAAGAAAAGACCATTATTAGATTATATCATTTATTTATAGTTTTAACATAAAGTCACAATTTTATTGGGAAAATTTGGATCCAAGCCAATGATTTTCAACAAAAACCAAAACGAGGTGATGCACTAGTGGCTAAAAGAAAAAGAGGATGTGTGGCACGTTATGGTAATAGTAGTCACATTTTTACTGGTGTGTGTGTGTGTGTGTGTGTGTGTGTGTGTGTTCAACACTGCTGCTTTCATTTGCAAGCAGACTGATTGGAAAGCATACAGACTTATATTTGACTTTTTAATCAAAAATTTCAGCCATCACATTACTCGCATCCAGGTTTGCACAGATCTGCAATCTTCTTCGTAGTGGAGTACAGGTCCAGTTGAGAACATGTTATTGAAAAACTGAGCACAGTCAGGCTGCCTTAGGCTTAAGAGTTTCTGGGTTTCGTCCTTGGAGGAGTTCAGGATCTTCCCAAGGCCGTGGGCCTCGAATATTCTTCCAGTCTTCAAAAGTGGCATCCTTTATTTTCTATAGAATCAAGAAGTTAAACACATTAGGACTGACACCCAGTGGCTTTGGTTAAGGCATCACCAAGTGCTGGGCAGTGAGAGAAAACCCAACAGGCTCTTAGGTCAGCAAATACACCAACTTCAAACCAAACTCAAGAACATTCTAGGGGTTAGACCTTGCCTTATGGAGAGACTTCATATGTACCTTTCCCCATAACTGACAAACTATTAGTGACAGAAGGAGTCTCCACTCTGTTTCTGAGAGCACAATGAAAGGGAAGAGGTTGGGAAAACAAGAGTACATGTGAAGCTGCTCCAGCATAGCAACAGCTGAAAGGCTGGTGTGGGTCACAGTGGATAAGAGAAGAAGCAAGGTACAGACCCCTGATGTCTTCACAAGGAAGAAAAGGACCAAAGCTCCTTATTCTGCATCTGAGAAATGACACGGGGCTTCAGAGTGAAGTCACTCTCCACAGGTAACCTGAAGACAGCACTCCTCAGTAAGCAGAACTACTCAACTACACTTTGGGGCATCTTTACTTCACATAGTCTCAAATGTCTCAAGCACAGGGANGAGGCAAGAGAAAAAGGGACAGACAGAAAAGGTCCTATATCCTCTCCGATGGTCACTTCTATGTACCTGCTTCTGTTCTGGAATGACTAAGGAAGGGAGAAAAAAGGCTACAAGAGTTCACTGGGCAATCAACTAGGTATCAACTCTTTTACTGACTAGTTATGCAATCTTTAACTAATAGCATAGGCCACCTTGGCATCAACTCTCTTAGAAGTGATTGCTAAAAGGTGAGACAAAATATTCTATGTTCAGCTCTTAACTTCTGTGGTTTCTAAAAGAACTACAAGGAAAATTTATTCCCAGATAAACCATCCATAGCATCACTGCCCACACAGCACTTACTTCCTCAAGCAGACAGTTCAAAGTTTCAACCAAATGATAGGAAAGCAGTAAATGAAAGCATTTTTCTTGAAAAGTCATGAGTGTGTATTAAGTATATGCATGTACAAAATGCTATTAATTTAGCAAAGAAGTATTTTCAAGTATGGATACTTTAGATCACTTAGATTCTAAAGGTAGTAAAGTCATTTTGCTTGGTTATTTTTATGTTTGTTTTTTGAGACACCNTCTATATAGCCCAGGCTAGCCTTGAACTCACTATGTAGCCTAAGTTGGCTTTAAACTAGCAGCAATCCTAGTGCCTTAGCCTCCCCAAGTACTGAAATAACAAACATGTGCCACCATTCCTGGCAAGAGGTATTAATAGGGTAATGACCATTATCCAGATACATTAATGTATATGTGCTCATNGGAGTTAAAAAATAATTCTTAAGATGTGAGGCAAGGCTGACAGGNCAGAGTCATGGCAATGCTGTCTTTCGAGGTCTTTTATAGGAAGGGCTCCTGGTAGAAAATCTGCAAAGCATGTAGTTGGCTGATCACTAGGCTGTGCACATATGGCAGGCATGACCCAAGCCTCCACCTAACACCCACCTGCCACAGGACTGAATGAGGAGCCTAAGACATAGTGAGGAAATGTATCAGGAACTGGGTTACACACCCAGCCCACCTGAGTGCAGACCTCTCCTCAGTACTCTGTTGCTACCTACATCCAGCTAAGACACTAAAAGGCCAATGTTGCTCAAGAATAAAACTCACTTCAGATTCACCACACCAAATTTAAAACCAAGTCCTGACAACACTCAGTGGGGAGAGGGGCTTTAATGAAGCTACCAAGTTACCAGGCTAGGAAANAACAGGGCCTGTCCCCAGATTCTCCTTTATAAAAAAAACACAAAACAAACAACAAAAAGCTTACAGATTTTGTAACAGCTCAGATGTCGAATGCTCCACTGGTGAAGTTTACCTGAAAAACTCTGTAATCTCCAGCATTTCTGGTTCCAGATTTTAGATCATTTATCACACATTCAGATTAAATTTATTTTTTATTCACTACTGATTATCTTGAGAAACAGAACCAATAATGACTAGTGAGANTTTTTACAAGACAGAATATTAACAAACTATACCTCATATTCTGACTCTAAAGTTATTTTATTCGCTTTCAATTTTTTTTCCAATTCAGGATCAACCTGTAGAAAAGAAAAAAAAACCATTATTTAATTCTTTTACTTCATTTTTCACTTTTTTCCCCCATTTTTTAGTTTCAAACNTCATAGGAGTGAAGCCTGGTGGCACATGTCTTTAATCCCAGCACTGAGGAGGCAGAAACAGGAGCATCTCTATGAGTTTGAGGCCAGCCTGGTCCACATAGTGAGTCCTAAGCCAGCCAGGGACACAAAGAAACCCTGTCTCAAACAAACAAAATCATAGGAGAGATGGCTGGGACAGTTCAGCCAATTTAGAGCTTGCGTCNAAGTCTCTACTACCCACTGTGGTAACTAGTACACAACTCCAGCTAACAGCCACCAATTTATACACCTGCGCGCCAGGCACGTGACATACACCATCTAGTTTAATGCTCACAAAACCTGTAAGATTAGCATGAATTTTCTCTTCATTATTACATGTAAGGAAAACAGGCACAGGAGCTTGAATAACTCATGAACAATGCATGTGCAGTATTGAGCACTGGCCTTCTGTCTCCAGAGGCAACACTATTCACCAGCCATGTAGATTTTGTATCACAGAAATATTTAAAATGCTACTATATAATGCACTTGAAAAACAAAAGAACCCCTTCCACAGACTGAATAAAGCGTAAGCTATGGAATATTTAGGGTTCTACAGTGGCCCANTGAAGCTCATATTTGCTACCTGCATGTCACAAAGGAGAATGAGACTGGGGAAATAAACAAGACATAGTCAATGGACTATTTGAGTATGTATGACTTAACAGAGCCTGTGAACAAAGTGATGAGTCAGGGGATAACCCCAGGATTCCATTAGAATGATGTATATACATAGAGACAAANGAGATAAATCAGAAAAGTGTATATTTTGACAAGTAGATCCAAAAATCCCAACACATGTGTGCCTGGGGTTCCAGAATTCTATCAGTGCTATTGGTCACATTCCATTTCTGCCTTATTAGCAAACACTATGCCATTGTATAACATTTCCATAAGCTACCTTCTTGTGCTTCTATTTTCTATATAAAGTAAGTTTAACGGTGTCCAATGATGTTAAACTAATTTGCAAAGCAAGAAAAAATAAAATAAAATCAACTTAAAATTCAATTAAAATTTCAATTTAGGGCCCAACAGAGAAAATCCCACTATAGTAAGAGGGTTTCCTAAGAGCTGAGAATTGGAGTTAAAGCCCATTTTCCCCCTTGGCNCTACACTTAGCAAGCCTGGAACAAATACAGAATCATAACCAAGGGTTAGTTAGTGTCATAGTCAGGTATCACATGTTGCTCTCATATATGAAAATTGTGGACAAAATAAGGACAGAAAGTAAAAGGATTATTGGAAATGTGTATTGAAAAAGGGAAGAGGGAGAAGGGGGTGAGAAAAGGTACTGGTGGAGCCAATATTATCAAAGCATGTTACATACATGTATGGAAATACCAAGATGAAGCTTATTACTCTGTACAGTTTATATGTTAATTTACAAACAAGAGGAACCAATGCTGGACACCAGGTAGATGCTGTTACTGGGGGCTAGAGAAATCATCACACAGGACTANAGTAACAAAAGCAGAAAGCAAATGACACATGGCAGAGATCTATCTCCTTCAAAGAAATTACTATATTCTAAACTCCATAAGACAAGAGTATATAGCTAAGTTGAAAATCTCTGAAAAGCAGAGCTGAGTCTCCTGGAGTCCTAATTGAAAATCAGGTGGGGTCAGGTCGTAAGAATAAGGAAGAAGCAGAGATGCACTAAGGCTAACTCCAACTCCAAACAAGCCAGGACCCAGCTCACACCCAAGTTTAAGAGGACTAGACTCCATTCTACCCACCTAGAAAAAAAAAAAAGGAATGAATTGTTTCTGAAGGAAAGCAATAACACCTGGAACATGTACAGTTACTTATAAACCATCAATATCTAACTGAAAATAATTGTAAGGCATATTCAAAGACATGATCATACAGCCAAAACTGAGGAAAAAATGAGATAATTATATCCTTATGGGAGGTGAGCCTTTTAAATAATTATAATTCACAAAGTGTTTAGAAAAAAGGAATAAATATGACATTANGGAAAATTTCTCTAGAGTATTAACATACATAATAAAGAATTAAATAAACAGTTGAGAAGTGAAACATATACACCAAATCACAAAGTTAAAGGATAGGTTTAGTAAGAAACTCAGTGTAACAAAAGACAGATTTAGTGATTAGAAGATAAACCAATAGAATCCAGAGGTGGGTACATATACAAAAAGAATTAGGCATAGATTAATAGTTTGTTCTGCAGCTCATACAGGCTATGAACTTACACATAGTTTAAGAGTACCCTCTACAGCTCTTAATTACTGAACCAGAGTTCTTATATGGCATAAATTTGACAGTGACTGTGTAATTACAGAAGATGAGAATCTCAGCTCTGTTCTAAAATGACCACATGACTGTGTGCAAGATAGTATAGTATACCTTTCTGGGCCTCTGTTTCCACACCTATAAAACAGAGGACCTACTGTAATCCTACCACAATGCATATACTATAAAAGATAATTATCTTCACTTATAATACAAATATTTTGTTTTACTTTATTTTAGTATCAGTTACTAATGAGAAATGGCAACATATAACATCACTGGCATTAAAATAAAATAGCAAATTTATAAATAGAGAAATAAAATGAAGTAAAAATTGTTGACCCATGTTCTTTAGTTTCTTATGAATCCTAAAAAGAACTACATCTGAGAATATTTTGGGGGAGAAACAATAATATTACAAATTCCCTAGTGAATACAAAGAACTCTTACCAAACGCTTTATGTGATTCACTTTCATGGCCTCATTAGCGATATTTTAAACAAGAGAGGGTGCAAAGATCATCTATTAGATTTTCAAGACAAGACAGATTAATATTGCTAAATGAACTGAGCATATAATTCTCCTAAACCAAAAAACATATACTCGGACACAAGTCAAACACCAATTATAGTNCTTACCTTAATCTTCACAGCATCATATCGGATTTGTGAAAATTCACGAAGACCAAAGGAGCCTCCAACAACCAGCAACTGAAACAAAGGGAAGGACAGCTATAGGAAATAGAGGGACGGCCTCAGACTAGCTCATTCAGTTAAACAGATGATAAAAAACCTAGAGGACTTCTAGAAAATTATTACTCGTCATTTAAAAGTAGATGTGGTGGGGTCACCTTCAAAGGCATTCCAGGGACACCTGAAACCTGGACAAATATTGAACCCTAAATATACTATGTATTTTCCTATACATATATACCTATTATCAAAGTTTAATTTTCAAAATGGNCACAATAAGATTAGCACAATAACTAATAATAAAGTACAACAGTGATAATATATTGTAATAAATGCCATTTAAAGCTTATGAATTATTTATACCTGGAACTTTCCATTTTTTTTCTCTTTCTTTTCTTTTTCTTCTTTTATGACAACAACTGAGATACAGTAAGTGAAACCTCAGCAAGGGAGGCTACTTTACTATCTTGGAAAAATTACACTAGGTTATCACTGAAGGCTATAAATCATCACATGTGTGTCTTTTTTGGTTTG
Organism: Neotoma lepida; assembly: GCA_001675575.1. Classification (NCBI taxonomy): domain Eukaryota; kingdom Metazoa; phylum Chordata; class Mammalia; order Rodentia; family Cricetidae; genus Neotoma; species Neotoma lepida. Next base: position 56,272 of record LZPO01087394.1, on the reverse strand, counting down.
CTGTTTTTTGAGACATAGTGTGGTGGTTTGAATAAGAATGGTCCCCATAAGCTCATATATTTGAATGCTTAGCCATCAAGGAGTGGCACTACTTAGAAGCATTAGGAGGTGTGGCCTTGATGGAGGAAGTGTGTCACTGCGGGTGGTCTTTGAGGCATCAGAAGCCCAAGCTAGGTGGCTCTCTCTTCCTGCTGCCTGCAGATCTGGGTGTAGAACTCTAGGCTAGTTCTCCAGCAGCATGTCTGCCTGCATGCCACTGTGCTCCCCACCATGATGACAATGGACTAAACCTCTGAAACTGTAAGCCAGCCCCAGTTAAATGTTTTCCTTTGTAAGAGTTGCTGTGGTCGAGGTGTCTCTTCACAGCAATAGAACACCAACTAAGACACAGGGTCTCATTCGCCAAGATGGCTTTGAACTTGCTATGTACCTGAGCGTCACCTTGAACTTCTGATCCTCCTGTTTCCAAATTCAAGAGGAAATAAAAACACACCCAACTAAATGATAGGCTACTGCTAAGTATTAAATTTGGAGTGAAGCTGTCTCCGTACCTAAATTCCTTTAGAGGTTTTATGTAACCTTAGAAGGTAAACAAACAGAAAACTCAATTGGTCAACTAACTGATTAGACCAAGTTAAAAAAAAAACTGCAAATGTCTAATTCTAGTCAATTAAGTTATTTTTGTAGTTTCTTTTTCTATAAAAGAAAGAACTCAGTAGGACAGAATTCTCTGAACCTCTTCAGGTTCTGATTGTGAGTGTGGCTTGATTCATGAGCCTTCTTAAAAATTTTTTTTATTCATTTTACATACCAACCATAGTACCCCCTCCTATCCCTCCTCCTGCCCCCCACCCCCCCCACCCCATCCACCCTCTATCCACTCCTCCAAAAAGGTAAGGCCTCCTATGGGGAGTCAACAAAGTCTGGTACATTCAGCTGGGGCAGGACCAAGCCCCTCCCACCCTGCATCAAGACTGAGCAAGGCATCCCACCATAGGGAATGGTCTCCAAAAAGCCAGCTCACGCACCAGGGATAGATGATCCTGATCCCACTGCCAGGAGCCCCTCAAACAGACCAAGCTACACAACTGTCTTTCACATGCAGAGGGCCTAGTCCAGACACATGCAGGCTCCACAGCTGTCAGTCTAGAGTTCCTGAGTTCCCACGAGCTTGGTTCAGTTGTTGTAACNCGAATCTTAAAAGGTTTTATTAAATAAAAAACTCAGTGCCAGCTATTGAGGTAAATTCTGAAAGACCAGAGAGACAGAACAAGCCACAGCCAACCTCATCTCGNCAACTCCTCAGCTGATCTTGTTTCCTCAGACTGCAGGCTTCTGAGTCCTCACCTGAATGAATCTCAGCTGAACTGCTTAAAAGCCTAAAAACTTAAAGCTTAAAAAGCCCTANTTCCTGGTTCTCATGTCTTATATACCTTTCTGCTTCCTGACATCACTTCCTGGGAGTAAAGGTGTGTGCCATCATGCCTGGCTCTGTTTCCAGTGTGGTCTTGAATTCAGAGATCCGCATGGATCTCTGCTTCCGGAATGCTAGGATTAAAGGCGTGTGTGCCACCATTTTCTGGTCTCTATGTCTAATCTAGTGGCTGTTCTGTTCTCTGAACCCAGGAAAGCTTTATTAGGGTGCACAATATATCAACCACAAGTTGTCTCATGAGCTTTCTTTGCTTATGCAAAATCAGCAAAATTGTCTGCTTAAAGTTTTTTTAAGATTTATTTTATCATTTGTGTATGTATGCATGCATATGCGTACATGTGTCTATGTATGTGCAGGTACATGTGGGTACCTGTGGAGGTCAGAAGATGACATCAGATACCCTAGAGTTGGAGTTTCAGGCAGTCATGAGCAGCCTGGTATGGGTGCTGGGAAAGCTCTGGTCCTCTGAAAGAGCAGCAAGGGCTCTTAATTGGGACCCACCTCTCTCACTCCTCAAGTTTTTCTTTTAATACTATAACTACATAGGGTAAACCTACAAATAAAATGCTGGCTTTGTATGTGCAGGTACATGTGGGTACCTGTGGAGGTCAGAAGAGGACATCAGATACCCTAGAGTTGGAGTTTGTCTGTGGAGAATTTCTTTCAATTTTATGATTTTGCAAAGTTGAACATTTAGAAAACATTGCCCTTTTTTTCTTATCAAGTGATAAAGGAGTCTTGCAGTATTTGCCACATTTCTCACTACGCAGAAATCCTTAAGAGAGATTTCAAACTGTCACTGCTCTTTTGCCAGAAATGGAACTGGCTGTAATTCTCAGGTCAGAGAAGCAAAAGCTTAGCCATTAGGGTGAAAAAGCTTGACCCCTATATCACTGATTAAATAATTAAATATAAAAAGTATAAGAACATGAGATATAAATTTAAAATCTGAGCTTTATAAAAGCAACAACATTTCACAGTTATAACTTTAAAACTTCTCACACAAAAAGAAAAAAATCCAAAAACTCAAAAGACAACAAATTGGAGGTGAATGTTTTGTCTGGGTTCCACCAGGCCCCACGTGGTCCCGCAGCCACTTATAAATTAATAACTCAAAAGCTTATATTAATTACAACTGCTTGGCCATTAGCTCAGGCATATTACTGACTAGCTCTTATACTTAAATTCAGCCCATTTCTATTAATCTATGTTTTGCCACATATTCTGTGGCTTTACAGGTCTACAGNCATGTTGTTCCTTCCGAGGCAGCTGGCGTCTCCTGACTCAGCCTTCCTCTTCCCAGAATTCTCCTTGTTTGTTTATCCCGCCTATACTTCCTGCCTGGCTACTGGCCAATCAGCATGTTATTTATCAATCAATCAGAGCAACACATATTCACAGTGTACAGAACAATATCTCCATCAACAAATGGGGAGAGCATCACCTGTGATATGTGTTCAAACACTGGGGAAGGCGGGGGCATTTAGCTTCAGAGTCTCTGTGTTAACTAGATCAGTGGCTCAGTTAGAGGAACTGTCTCAACTTGCTGCTTTCTTCTCTCTAAGCATGTTCCCTCCTGCTGTGTCCTCTCTTGAGTGCAGAGAGCCACTTCTCAGGTTTCAGGGCTCTTTCTCTTAAGCCCCATTATTTTTAGATAAATAGCAGCCACAATAAAAAGTTTATACTTAACAGTTATGCATATAAAATATTCTTAGCTACTTTAAAAAATGCTAGTTTGGATTACATAAGACCATTACTAAATGGACTCATCAGGCTGTCTTTATACATACATATAACATGTAACAACAATAATTAAAGAAGTCATGAATTTGAGAGGGAGAAGAGGACCACAGGAGAAGTTGGAGGGGTGAAGGGAGAGGAAGAAATGATGTAAACACAGTACTCTATATGAAATTCTCAAAATACATAAAATTTTTAAATAAAAAGAATGTTACTTCACATAAACACACTAGAAGCTGTCTCTTATACACATCTAGATGTGTATAAGAGACAGGTGTGTGTGTGTGTGTGTGTGTGTGAGTGCGTGTGTGTGTGTGCGCGCGCGCATGTAACAAACAGAAAGGAATGACTGGTTAAACATTTATGAGGTAAAAGATCATAACGAATACTTCATTTGAACAAGTTGCTTTTGTTACATGGCTGGAAGCTTCCTTAATTTGCTAGAGCACACCTGACTATGGTGTGATAAAACAGAAAACGAAAGTCTCAGAACTCAAAGGAGGTTCTCTCACATTAGGTAGGCATAGAAAGTGCTCTTTGTTTTACTAGTGGAAGGGCAGCTGACTAGAAAACAAATTAGGTTTAAAAGTTTTGTCTAAATAGCTCCAGAGTGTGTCTTCCTAACACTTGATTTGACCATTTATAAACTGACTGTGAAGGCGTCTCCTTGCTGATTAGCTCTGAAAACAGAGCAGGAAACTAATTCTACACAGAAAGCCTCACCCTTAGGACGTTTCGTTCGGTTTGTTGTCTTTCACCAAGTTCTTGATTTTTTATGATTTTGAAAGGAAAGAAAATCAAATTGGTTCCCATAGTGACAGATGGGAGCAAGTCAGTGGCTAAAAAGAGTATTTCTGAACAGCAGAGGAACTTGCAGAAAACAAATTTTACACATGCCTTGTCTTACACGAATTGTTGTCATTTTATAAAAACTAATGCTCATTCTAAAACTCTTAATGCAGATTGCAGAGTTTCCTAAAGATGAAAACAAAATCAAAATACACCAAAGACGACTAAAAAACCTATTACATTTCTGAAGTCTCTTTTAGTATTGCTTAAATACAAAAGCTGGAACTTCACCTGTACCAATTGTCACACCAAAGTAATAAAATTATTTCTAAAACTTTTCATTTATTTTCTTTAATATGATATCGGAGGATGCTAAAGCAAATTAACTTGTCAATGATAAAACAACAAAATGGACATAATTATTGGAGCGCCAGCTCTGATTGGTCTTCTGCCAATCTCGACCTTTAACCCCAGGAAAGCTTACTGTAAAACAGGGAAAGTGACAACACGCACGTTCACGAAGGGAAAGGAGAGGGGGAAACCCGACGTACACTTCTGAGTGTGGACTAGGGAAAATCTAACAGCTCCCGTCTCTAGCACAGGGCCCTGCCACAGGTCTCTTGCAGACCGCACACGGACGCCAGGCAGAGGTGACCCCGCCCCTTCCGGAGGCCCCGCCCCGCCCCGCTCGGGCCGCAGCCACTCACCAACATGGGGACACCGTAGCGAAAGGTCTTGTTCTTACGCAGGGCACGGAACACGGCGGGCGCAACCATGGCTGAAGCTGCGGCCNGCTTAGCCCCTTCGGAGCGGCCCCAGCGCAACGCCCTAGCACCCGGCGGCCTCGGCCGTCTCTTAAGCGAAGCTGTAGACTCAGCACTGGCTTCGGGTGCCGGGTCCTCGCCTCTTAGGCCTCCGCCAGTCCAAAATAATCGATCGATTCGTCCTAACACACTCCCGCTCCCCCCTCTCCCCGGAAGTCGAGGCCCGCTGAGCTTTGGTTCCGGGACGCCGGGGACGCCGGGGACGATTGGATCTTCNATTTGGAAAACCTGTAATTCGCATATTCTGGATCTTGACTAGTGTCTTCTGGCTTGATAAATAAACTCAGCTAAAGGGCGGGNGTGTTATTCTGAAGCTAATGCACAAGTAGCGTGGGTAACTCACCAGATTAATGAAGACTTAAATAGTGGTTCATCAGTTGTAACCGAAACTTAGATGTTAGTACTTTTGATGTGCGATAGCCTATAGTTAATGAATTCCTGTTTTCCACTGGCTAAGCAACTTTACGACCTGCTTGTGTGCTGGATGGCGCAAGGAGCATGGAGATGAAAAAGGAACAGGCCATCTAATGGGAACAGCAACTAAGGTAGAAAGTACAATAGCTTGGCCAAACTAAACACCCACTATGCTGTTTTCCAGGCTGAGCCGGAGAAAACCTTTCNATCTGCCTCTGGCTCTCTAATGCCACTGAAATGCTTCTGGTGTCGACCCCAAGTTGTCTCACAGGAGAGGGAGTGATTGTTAAATCCTCCATAGCACTGGGAGATAGGTTAATACATAATAAGATTCTCTTGGCTGTGCCTCCATGGTTCACATTTTTTAATTTTTTTTTTTTTAACAAGCTTTAAAACCCTTTGTTAGATGACTTCGGTCTGGCGATGTTTTTTGGTGGTGGTGATTTTTTTGTTTGTTTTTTGTTGTTGTTGTTTTGCTGCTGTTCATGCCATACTCCAGCCTGGAAGACTTCTAGTGATGAGATGACCACTATCCTCAGCTTCAACAGAAACTGGAGGGACCTGCCTGCTGCCTGAAACAGTGGGTATGAAAGAATATCCCCCACAACACAGAATATTGAAGCTAAATCATTTGATGATAGTGTCTAATGGATTCTCTTTGCTGACATATATCTCACTCTTCTTGAGTCCTATTTAAGCCAAGTCTGTCTGACACACTGGAAGCCTTGTTGTAGGACAAACTCTACGTGGTGCTGTATTTAAATTCTATGTTGAACCAGCTGCAGACTGTGGCGGGGAAATAGGATTTGGAGAAGCAAACGAACATTTCTCTCACTAATGTGATGTGACCAAATGTTTGTAAAATACCAGGAAATCTGGTAACATCTGAGAATATAAAGATAAATAATAAAAATAATAATAGCAAACATTTTTAAAAAGATGCTAACAAGTGTGACAAAAGTGAAGGTTTGATAAACTACTTTTGCACTGGGATTTGCCCATCTTGAAATGCTCTCCTGAAGACCCCCGCCCCAATGCTGTGTAAAAGTCTAATCTACTCTATTGGAAGATGAGAGGCCACATGGAGAAAAACCAAGGCACTCCAGTCAACAAGTCAGCATTGCCAGGCATAGAAGAGAAACCATCTTGGGACTACCCATCTATGTTCAGTACTACCCATCTAGGTACAGTAATGTTCAGCCAGTGGTGACTAATGTTACTAGCAGAAGAAATAATCACTTGACAGAATTTTCACTTTTCAAAGAATTACTNATACATTGTTGCAGTAAGCCACTTATTTTTTGCAATGGTTCAGTATGTAACTGAAAATTGACATACCTTGTCTATCACAATAGTCATTCTATATACACTACAGACCACCAAATGATGACATCAATGATCAACAATATAAACTGCCTTTAAAATCAAACTCAGCTTTATACAAACTCACAGGATAAAGCTTAATTTTCANGTATATAAAGTCCTTATTAAACTATGGCAAAAACCTGTTTCTGCCTCCCATCTTAGGTTTGGGTAATAGAAGAGGGTGAGTAAATGTTGGCAATTGTTCCAAAACACTGAATATAAAGACAGAATGGTGCTGCTACTTTGCCTAGAAAGCATTTACCTTAGTACACTCAAGTTCATATTATGGCCCATAATGGAAAAATGTAACAGCATGATTGGATCAAATTAAATATAAGCTTTCCTTTTCTGAAGCAGTTCAAGACTACAGGAGTCCTCACTGGTTTGAAGTAAACTGCCAGATCTGGTAATGAAACAGCTACACATCTAGAGCAAGTTATCTTCTCTAAACATCAAGTTATTTTATCTATAAAGATGGGACTATTCATACTGCTTTGTAGTTTTGAGAATCTGATATTGAGAAAGGGCAGCAAAATATAGCATCTAGCACTTGGAAAGCAGTGGTCAGCCATATAGTGTTCTGAAGCCAGATTGCCTGGCTTTAAATCCTAGCTGACACTTAGTAACTGTGTGACTTGGGCAAGTTTCTTACCCTCTTTATGCCTTCCTCATCTCATCATAAAAAGGACATAACAGTTACTCTTGCCTTGGTGAAATGCTAAGGGCTTCAGATAATACCTACAACATGGGTGAGCACTCGGTAATTGTTAAGCACCTCTATTAGCAGTGCTGAGTCCTAATGTTTAACTGTTCTGTCAAAAGTAAGCTTCAAATTTAGGTTTCTTTCCTCTTCCCATTGTCCTGTCAGAGTTGTTGGTTTAAAGTGACAGAAAAATAAGGAAATAGTTATTAATAGTCTCCAAAAGAAAACCAAGACCATAGATATGCAAACAAGTTCAACAGGTCTTTATTGAATGTCATAGTTGAATAGGCAAATCTGGATTCACTGGTATCAAACAGTGAGGTTGAAATCAGTATCAACACTAGATTTGTGGTGATACTACCTAGTCAATGTGATTTTATGTCTACTTGTTTTCCAAGCAGCTCTCAAACATCTAATCTGTGAAACAGCTGCTGTTTACATTCAGGGATGCAAGGGGGACATAAGAATCAAAACAGAAAGGAAACAACATACGGCATTTAAGGAAAACAATTTTCCAAGAACTGAATGGCCTGGAAGGTGTACAAGTATCCAGTAATAACAAATTCATCCAAATTAGTATTGGAGACACAGAANTAAAACAAAAACAGGATTTAATCTGTGTCTTCATTTGCAAATCTACCAACTATGAAAAGGACCAGCCCATTTTCCTGTGACTAGTTAATATATTTACACAGCTCTTTCATAAATCAATCTGCTGATTAAAAACAAAACTGCATTTGAAAACCTACATGGGTCCTCTTCCCTTCCTCCTCCATTGTTAAAATGGAACGTAACAATGAGGGAATGTACAGTCACAGGTATTAGTGTTCACTGGAGCTAGATTCCTTATACCGATAGTGCATTTCTTCTGTCCCTTTTTATAATATCAAGTGCATCGGGTTAACAGTCACATGCTTTGTATTCTATTTATAGATATCAACACAAGAGTCAATGGCAGTTCACAATCTGGTTCCCACTNGGCAGAATTCTTTAAAACACTGTCTCTCCCCCTTAATCATAATTGCACTGTAGGCTGTGAAAGCTATTCTCAATAAAAGATTTACAGTTAAAAGTAATAGCAAAAAAAGCTTATTAGCCTGGTTTAACAGCCAACCTTTAAACTTGTGAGAGGTAGAGAGGTTAAGAACTCAAAATATGTACTTCTCAGTGATGCTGAAAAGATACATGAAGATCACCCACTCTCAGATGCTGGGCTATTTCAATTTAGTGACTAAATTTTATCTTTATATTTCTGTACTGGTGCTGATAGTTATCTGCTGAATGAAGAAAAAATCTTTATCAAAGATGCTTTCTACTAAAAGTGGGTAGAATAAAATATTGCACACACACACACACACACACACACACACACACACACACAGAGCTGACCTCCATTCACAAAAATCTCCCTGCCTCAGCCTGAAACTCCTAAATGCTGGGATTGAACACATGTACCACCATGCTTGGCCTCTAAATATATTTTAATTGCTTATTTGCACAATAAAAACAAAAATACTACAAACAGCCTCTATCTAATCTTAAACTACTGAAATAAAAACAACACGTGATTGGGCTTATCAGATTGTTCAATGTATTCTTCCATTCCAATCTCGACGCCTACAATCCTCTTCAGCTGTCTATCAGTTCTTCTGGTCTGTATTGAAAGCCCAATGAGAAAAGATGGAAGTAAAATGAGATTTTAAAATATACTTTTTGTATGTATCCTTGTAGTGGACACACCCAAAACAAATATGAGACAAAAAAAAACCATTAACTTTTCTTACCTCTAATACAAATTTTATCCAAGAGTCTATTAGAGTCACTATCCTATGATTTGGTTCTTATTTGGCTGCACATATGTTACCAGAGGTTGATCAGTCTGTCCTGAGCACACAGGAGTAAAACAATGTTCTACTTCTTACTCTACCTCTCTCAGAGAGCTGGGGCTCTGAACTTAGCCAAGTTCTTGATTCTGGTTAGAGCCTCACCTGCAGGTGATCTGATAATTCAAATGCCATGGAACATTTCCAATTTAAATTTAAATTTAAATGCTGCACATTTTAGCCACCTGATGAAACATATTTTATTGTCCAAGTCCTAGTCCCAGAGGTCCTTATTTAATGTGGGTTGACTAGCTGTCCAAGTGATCCTAAGCATTGAACAGCTCCTGACAGTGGTGAATCTCAAGCTTCAGCATTAGTCAGTTACCTACAAGGACAGTTGCTGGCTGCCATGCTCTTCTCACTCCGTAAGTATGGGATGACACCCAAGAACTTGCAGGGAATACTGATGCTTTTGTCCAGGGACCTTGCTTTGAGAACTGTTAGCAATGGGAATATTACTGATACTGTCACCCAAAGTCCTGAGTTTGAATCATGATTCTATATTACCACCTATATAATCTTGGAAAATAATTTATTCTCTCATACTCANTCTCTTTATAGCAATACTTGGATCTCAAAGTTATACATAGTGTCACCAGTCAATTTAGTACAGACCTGGCATAGAATGTAATTACAAATACTATTTTTATCTGTTGCCTGTGGCTAGATGGTCCAATTAATTACATGAAATTACTCATACAGAAAACTGCAGGAAAAGGAAACAGAAATGACTGAAGCAAACAGTCTATTAGAATTACATATAAAAACATATTGATAAATACAAGAAATACTTTAAGTATACCTATAATCAATATTCAAAACTTTAAACATTATAATTTATGTGGCAGGAGCATCATATATAGTCTATAAGGTTGTAGGAATATTAGAGTCAGTCTATAATAAACATAAATGGATTCTTAACATCCCATCTATGCTAATTTTAGTTTTCATACAACCAAAAGTGAAATACTAAAGTATCTGCCTAAATCTTAAATGTTTTGGTCAAGTGCTGTTTATTTCCCAAGGAGACCCAAGTGTATCAGAATCCCTATCAACCAAAGTAAAACTCTGACCAAAGATGTTTTTTATTTAAATATATCAACACACAACAGCTTTCTATTCTTCTTGCCATTTGTTCCAATTTGTATGTGTGGCAGTCTTTCAACAATAAATTTCAAACCCTGAAGTGAATACTAGAGGTAAGAAGGCCCATGGCAGAAGCTGCTTTACATGCTATTGAATACAAGGAAGGTACCAGACACGGGGCCTCCATAGTGGTGCTGGTTGCAACAAGAACTACAATATGTTTTTGCATTTTCTGTGGGGACTTAGAATAACTCCTGTTACTAAATCAATTTCAAAAAGTACTGAATGGCTTAGTCATGTGAAGACTGTTTAAGGCAGATCTCTCCCTGTATCAACAGTTTACCCCGAGGCAAAGTCTCATCAGACTTGAAGACTTTCCACTATACTCAGATGCCACCACACAACAACTTTCCTTTTCTGAATTCCTTAAAACACCTGTGGACCATCTTTGTTGCCACACTATGCTCTATTTTGCATGGCAACATTTCTTTTCATACTGGTTTCATTTATTATTCAACCTGATAGACTCTNTTCACCTATTTATGAATGCTCTTACTAGATGGTTAGCACCTAAAGATCCTTAACCTGTCCCTCCCTCAAATTCTCAGGAGCTATTTTCTTTTGTTGTCTACAATATAAACAACAATTTACACTTAGGTGGCTAATTCCATTCTAACTGTTCTCTTCCTAACTGTAACCACAATGTCCTTTCAGATGAAGTCTATGCATTTCCCTTCTTTGTACAGGTGTCTTGACAAAACTAACGTGCAGCCAATACTTGTTAAGTAATTGCCAGATCGCCAGGAAAACTCATAACCAATACTTGTTAAGTAATTGCCAGATTGTCAGGAAAACTCATAACCTTGTGTCAAAATAACAGTCTGGCCAATATATTTAGAAGATAAAAATTATTTTGTTAAAAAACTACACATGGTTCAACTATCCTCGGCACTCTAAAACCAACTTAGACACGACATGAAAGGATGGCTGCCACCTCACCAATATCCTTGCTATTCTCTGGCATCTATCTATTCATCCACACTCTATTTCCCAGGCTTTCCTTGGAAACACTCCCCATATTTCCCTGCCTCCCTCTATCAAACAAACAAAACATTCCTTCCCCTTCTCTGAAAAATGGTCCATTAACTTATTAAAATCAAAGCTAGTGTTTAGAGCTTTTGGGGGGAAAATAAACAAAACCAAAAACCACATCAATTCACGCCTTCTTATCTTAACCAGAAGCAGGCTGATTTTAGGTCTATCCTACCAGAAAGGCAGTTCCTTCCCTAAGGTTTTGTCTGATATTAGAAACTGAAACTGTGAAGTAGCCTTGAGGGTTCAAGTGCCACCTTGAGGCATGATCTTTTTTTCAGTTGTCTATCAAGACAACTTTTGGCCCTTCTGGTTCATTTGGCCCTACTGCTGCCCACATCTATACCAGCTGATTCTTTAAGAGCACTGTTAAACACCAACTAGGGTAGTTCAGAGATTGGTAGGACTTACCTTTATACCTCAAAGTCTTTCAAACAGATTGACCTGAGCAGAGCTGTTCTATTACAATTTACCACACCACTGTAGCTACTGTGTAACATTTGTTCTTCCAGTTTTCCATTAGTTGTTTTAGTTATTATTTTCCTAATGCTACTGATTGAGTATTCTCTTTTAAAGATAATTTTCCCATCCCCATTATACATGTTCTGCAAAAAGCTCTTGAAGTGTTTCATCCTTTAGCACTGTGTATGTTTTTAATTTGTGGACAATGACTTACAGACAAGTGTAAAAGTAAGTTCTCTTTACAATCCAGAACTCATTGTTAGTATGAGTCTTGATTATATATGAAGGAATATGATGATCCCCTAGTCCCAAAATATTGTCCATTAGAAACCCAGGAACCAATATGGTTTTCTCACCTCTTATAAGGCATCAATGTTATGCTATCATATACACATATGTGTATTACTGTATATATGTATTTCCTTTTTGAAGAAAGTTAAAAAAAAAATTTCATTCGCTTGTGTCCGATATAGGCATCTAGGTATAGAGTTACAAATTAAAGGCCACAAATACTTCCCAAGGAAAAGCATTAAAAGAAAAAGAAAAAAAAATCAGTTCCTCTTTTCATATAGCACAGCTAGTCTTCAAAGCATGCCAGCTAAGAAAAAGGTGTCATCCATAGTGACAGGAAGACTGAGCTTTTCCTCTTTGGGTGATAGCTGAATTTTTATTGGCAGTTCTAGTAAAATATATAACTTCTCATTTGTTCTTAGCAAGGCTTCTTCCCCCCACCCCCAGCTTTTCATCATATAATATCTTTCCTCTCCCATTAGAATTTGAAGTCTTGGCGAGTTTGAACAGCAAGGTTTTGGGTTACTTTAAATCACGTGTTGGCTATGTAGAAGAGAAAGGATATGGGAGAATGGCAGGGAAGGTGAGTGAGAGAAATAGTTCACTGGACACATTGGAAGACAGCAAGCACTTCAAAGCTGTTTTCGGTATCTCATGAAGGCCCAAACTGCGACCACGGTGAGGGCAAACACTGGTAGCAGCACCATAGCTACAGGAATACCACTTGGTTCCCCTTCACCTCGATGTACTATAGGTCCATTCTGCACCGGTAACTGAAAGGGAAAGAGAAATATTAACTCTGATTACTGCATATGCCACAACTAAAATATCCAAGTTGACAATTACCTGGAGGTGTAGTCTACACCACCCAAAGCTATAAACCCCACACAACCTAGCAGAAGAAGCTCTTGGCCTAGCTGATGCATCACTTTCACGGNTACTCTGGGAAGAACAGTTCTGATAAGGAAGCATTTAACTTTGCTTGGTACTGACTTAATAGGACCTCACAGGCTAAAGTGTATCATTTCTGTTTCTGTAATGCCTCTATTCTGCTATATATGCTTCCTATCAGGAAAATGAAGGGATGAGATGAAACCTATGATCCTTCAGGAGGTCTGGATATTGCTGAGCAGAAAAGGGAGAGGAAGGAGGACTTCTTTCTGGAAGTATTTGCTTACAAAGAATATCAGTCATTAGAATACAGTAAGAGCAGATCCAGACAGTGTCAACACTGTTGCAATGGCATTACTTGAAATGCTTTCCAGCTTCCAAGTTACCCTCTTGCTCCTAAGATGGGGTCTTGTCCTTCATGCCTAAGTTTGCAATGCTAGTCACAGATAAAGGTAAAATCTATATGGACAGACATTAAAGACTATACTGTAGTCATTATCAGCTTTTATTCTCCCAAGAATTTCCTTTTATAGCTAGATTGTTTTTCTTCATTCCAGTCCTGTTTTACAGGGGTATCCACTCTTAATATCAATTTTTTGATAGTTAANTTGCAATAACTACAATACTNTCTTATTTCAGTTAGACTTAACCACATACAGCTCATGAAACCCTAACCCCTTCAACTGAAAAGCAAGACTGCACAACTATCTTCTATGCTTATTCTACCACTTATTTCTTACTGAGAAGATATGCTCACTGAGAAGACATGCTCACAAGGTTTACAGGGTTAGGTAAATTTTTGACCAACAGACCTTGTAGCACTGTAAGTTATTTATGGATGTTTCCTAAAGTGAATGAACACTGAAAATAAATTCCCAGATACCTTCAAAAGGAACTCATCTCACATCTGAAATATATGCCTATCATTTATATGCGTACATAAATTCTCCGATGCTTCAGACACAGAGAAGAGCCATGACAAAAGCAGATGTTAACCAATACTGTCTCTTATCAGCCTGCTTTTGAGTCTATCACACCCACTTCTGTTTGNAAATCTGGTTGCTTTCTTGGATAGCTTTATGTTTTGCCTTCCTTATTTTTCTTTTCTTTGGTGTTTGTTTTCTTTAAGACAAGAGTCTCACGATGTAGTTCAAGTTAGCTTCTGCTTTCTCCAAGTTTTTACTAGCTCCTTTTAATTTTCTTCAGCCTTTGAATCCTCACTTGGCCTCTTAGCAAAGAATAGACCAATTTAAGAAAGAATCATAGGCACAGTGAACTTGGGCTATAGATGAACTCAAAAATCCTTGGTGCTGTGGGAGGAACTCAGACCTCCTTCCTATCATCCAAATTATAAAACACCAGGAAATAAGAAGCAGATGTAGATCAGTGGTGGCGCACGCCTTTAATCCCAGCACTCAGGAGGCAGAACAGGCGGATCTCTGAGTTCAAGGTCAGCCTGATCTACAGAGTGAGTTCCAGGACAGCCAAGGCTACACAGAGAAATCCTGTCTCAAAAAACCAAGAAAGAAAGAAAAACGAAGTAGCAGATATAAGGAGTCTCAAGTCCATTTCCTTTTNCTTAAGAGTTGCCCTTCAAGTTGCACTCAGGTCTGGGCCAATGTGGTCATGGAAGGAGAAGCTTTATAACGGGAGACAGAAAACATAACCAACTTTGTAGTCATTTATAAATAAGAGTTTTCAAAGGTACACAAATAGTGCTTTCCCTAAGAAAAAGTAAAAGTGATTCTATTTTCTTTCCATTTTCACTTGATTAAACTTTATCTTTTNAAAAAAATTACACNGAAGGTAGGACCTGGGTTATAAGTATAGTGTTAAACACTTCTTTTACTGATAAACAGAAATGCCAAAGGACTCGTGTGTATGCTAGACAAACAATATAAAGCAGTAAGAGCAAAAGAAAAAAATAAAACAGACTTTGAAGATTACATCCACAAGTTTATTCACAAGTGCAGTGAGAAAGCCTACTGTCCCATATGTGGCTGCAAGTGATACCTACCCTATGCTGTACTCTCAGGGACACAGCATATCCCGCATTACGAAAGAGGTCTACAGCATCCTGGTGTAGCAGGTTCTTTAGGTCTTGGCCATTTACCTTTCAAAAACAGCAAGAAAGAGAGCTAAGAAAGGCAAGAGACTTAGTCTCCTAAGTGAACAATTTACTTTCATGCAGGCAACCAACCCTTTATTAAAAATAAAANCAAACTCTTTCAGGGCAAATCCCAAGGGCTAGGAGTATGGGCTAAGTTACTTAGCACTCAGGAGGAAGTTTCTTCATTTTCATAGTTACATTTTCCTACAACTTAGGATCCATGAACCATCTGAAATGAACCCAGATTTATATAGATTCATTTCTCTTCCCGCTGAGCTTCAGTGTTTACCTTGTTTGGATGTATGGGCTTCTGTTACTGCATTTGCATAGCACCTGTGGATATTTGTTTGTTTCTATATAGCTAACGTCAGGAATCTTCTACGTTATCCCCTTATCCTTTATATTCCTAATCCTCAGCATTTCTAGCTTCAGCCCTGGAATCCTAAATCTGTGTTCCCAAATTTATTTCCATATTGTGTAAATCTACACTAGCCCATTCTAGTGAGCTTATTTTATTGTGAACAATTTCCATTGGTTATATTCCTGTCCTCAAATTTACTAAGTATCTATCTCTGTAATGATGCAAACCTTTACAAATCACTTGAATGTAGGTCACTCCTACTACACAGAGGTGACAAATGTAAAGCGCTGGTACTCTTTTGGTGTTAGGAGTCACAAGTGGTGTCAATACTGCACTCAGTAACTCAACACATCCCACTTTGTGCAACACTGCATATTTTTATACATGTCACTGTCACTATTAAGAGCACTAGCAGTAAGAATATTTAGTATATTTAGTAGATTACACTATCAAATTTAATTCCTACAGTTACCCTATGAGTTAGACTGCATTTTTATACTGATTTTTCTTGATGAAGTAATTGACACAGAGATCATGAGTGTAGACTAATGGAATGAAGAAGTTCCCTTGCATTTCACTGTTTCCCACCCTGACCTGCTAACTGCCCCTTAGCTAGGCTGAAGCTATTTACATTTTTGCTCTTCTCATCATTCTCATCACAGTCTTAGGTTAGGTTTAGACAGAGTGAGTTGGTCAAGAGGGTACTGAGACAGATCAAGTTTGTGTAGTTCTCACTTGTTGGGAGCCCAGGAAAAGTCCAGTGGAGGAGCTTATGGACATGGTCCTGATCAAGTCTAAGTTATTGAGAAGTGGATATGGAGCTTGAGAAACACAGTAGCTGGGGAAATTTCCCATTCACAATAGGTGAGACAGAGTAATCAACAGAAGAAAGAGTAGTCAGAGGCAGGCTTGATAGCAATAGTGAGAATACATACAGAAGAGTCTAACCCTACAGAAATCCATCTCAGTGTCATCTTGAACCACCAGCCCCATCAAAACCTAACGTCTTCCTTCTGTAACAGATTTATATTGTTCCTTCTACTCTTAAGTCTTTGATAAGTGAAACTACCAATACTTTTATTCTAAAGACTGAATATTTTCAATAATTATAATTTCTTTAGTTACCAATTGAGATAAACTCAGACATTAGCATTAGATATACTACGCACGTATCCAACTGTAAAAAAACCTGACCACAATTTCTATTCTTCATACTTTTATTCCTCCATTAGATTTCCTCTTTATTGTTATCAGTGCTTTTAACCTCTTCATATTTTACTTGCATTTGCCCATCTAGGCTTTTGGCTGTAATTTCAACCAAGCACCTCATAAATTATTAGAGTCTCTTGTCCTGGTTACCTGACATCTTTCCAGTCCTGGGAATACACTGCCTCTATGTTCCTTGCCATCATTCAGTTGAATATTCCCAGAGAAAATCATGGTCACATTCTGTACACAGATCCAAGTTGGCTGCTACAGCTTATCCTTAAGACCACTGTATTTATCAAGCAAACTCATTAATAAATACTCATCAATATCTGTTACACATCTTCTCCGTTATCCTAACCCTGAATCACCTCAGCAGCTTTCTTTGCTTTATTCTTTGTGAGAATACTGAAGGCAGGTCACTCTTTCCCTTTTATCTTCTCCCTCAAATTCTGATATCACCTTGATGTTCCTTTTCCCTAATCTCTAATTAAGTCTATTATATTTATCAAGAATAACCCATTTATTGTGTCTTTACAAAACTTAGTCACTTTCTTCTGATTTTATCTTTTGCTGCTCATTCTAAAGCCACTATCCTCTATAAAGAAAACGATGGATATACATAGCTGTATCCTTCCTCTCTTCTTTTTCTTCCCCTGCAAAAATTGTTGAAAAAACCGTTTGCAGGGCTGGAGAAGTGACTCTTTGGCTAAGAGCACTGGCTGTTCTTCCAGACAACCTGGGTTCAGTTCCCAGCACTATGGCAGCTTACAACCATCTATAACTCCAGTTCCAGGGGATATGATGCCTTCATTTGGCCTCTGCAGGCACCAAGCACACACGTGATACACATACATCCATACACTCAGGCAAAACACCATGCATATTAAAAAAATTGTGTGCATGTACTGTGTATACTTCCTCCACATCCATTAATATTTATTCCCTTCATATATACAGTGAAACAACAATCTCTCCTAAAGGTCAGATGAGACTCCAAATACACAACTCTTACCACTTTCTCACAACATGTTGACCACCTCCTTTTGTAATCATCTCCTATGTTAGATGATGAATACTTAGCTCTCTTGTTTTTTTTTCTTGATTACTGTGCCATTCTCATTCTCCCCTCCCCCTTTCTCTCTCTCTCAAGGTAGGTATAAATTCTTGATTGTTAACTTTTTTTCTTTCTGATTTTCTCCCATGGTCATCTTTCACCATTTCTACCATATTCTCCAAAATAACTCTACTTATGCTTTGGGATTTGCCAATGTCCTAAATGCTGATACTTAGATAATCTAGATTATCTAAGTAAAATCCAATTCAGTATGTCCAAAGTCTCTTTATAACTTTCCACAAAAGCAGAATATCCTAACTTCCCTCTTACCCCTTCATTTAGATGTATAATTTTTAAACACTCTGTAGTCAGTTAATCAGTAAATCAGTACATGTAATATCTGTTTTGCAGCCTAACACCATGACTTTATGGTATTTTCTCTCCTAAGGCTGCCAATTTAGGTTGTGGATACTTAGCTTAATTATAGTGACTGTCTTTTCTGATTTACTTTCCACAGTTTCTCCCCATTCCTACCTTAAATGCTGTCTCACAATCTGCTTTCCTACAGTACAATTCTGTTAATAACTATTGTACTGTTTAAGACATAAAATGAAACTGGTAAGTAAAGAAAACACGCACTCTTGACTTACTATACTAGTGTGAAAAGTTCTCCAGAACATCTGTTTAATCTCTCACTAACTTCCTTCCATATGTGATTAACAAGCTCCTTCATCAACAATATGAAACACAGCTGACTAATGGCCCAATCTCTGCTACCACTATGACTTCTATAGGGGGTTGGTCAAAATGGAACACGCATGTCTGTAGTATAGAAGAACCAGCTCCATCCCCATGAATTCCATAAGAATATAAAGTTCACAGAGGAATGACTATTCTTGACTAGCTTCCCTCCCTTCATTCAGGCATACAGGAGAAATGAGAAACTTACTTCCACCTTTCCTTTACCATAAAGAAGATCCTCCCAGCTTCCAGGATCAAACTATTCTTACCAACACACACAAAATAAACAATGGGTGAGGCATGTCTAGTTCTTCAGATTCATTAGGAACACCTGCTTCTGTTTCATTCACAGTGTAAATGATGGGTTTTTTTTTAAAGTGTTTACATTGCTTAAATTTTTATTATCTTTTGGTATAAATCATATGCAGTAGCCATAGAAAATTAAATTCNAGGGCTGGAGAGGTGGCTCAGAGGTTAAGAGCACTGGCTGATCGTCCAGAGATCCTGAGTTCAATTCCTGGCAACCACATGGTGGCTCACAACCATCTGTAATGAGATCTGGTGCCCTCTTCTGGCCTGCATGGGTAAGTGCAGGCAGAACACTGTATACAGAATAAATAAATCTTCTGGCCTGCATGGGTAAGTGCAGGCAGAACACTGTATACAGAATAAATAAATCTTAGAAAAGAAAATTAAATTCCACTTCTTATGAGAAAAGAAGAAACTGCACAATATATCATGCAGTTTTTCAATTCCAGAACTTGAAATCAAGACAACATATGAAGAATATTTAGGGAGGATAAAAAGAGTAAATTAAGAGTGTAATAACTCACAGGAAATTTACACTTAATGACTCTATTCATTATCTATATTATCTATGTGTGCCTGTGTGCTAAAGAAGGAACAGAGTTTTAGTCTGATAACTTAGGAAATGTTAGAAAAACACAGAGCACATTTTACAACACAGAAGAAAGTATTCCACAGAAATAGAAAAACCAATTAGAAATAAATTGAAAGGGCTAAAGAGATATAGCAGAACACTTACCTAGCATATACAAGGCCCTGCATCCAATCCCTAGAACTACAAAATATCTAAATAAAATAAGCTAATAAATAATTTAGCAACATTTTATAGATGTATTATAGCCAATAATAACTGAAAACTTAAGGAACTAGGGATGAAGCAGGTTAAATAGATGGAAGCTTTTAAAAGTAATAGCTTACAAGGTTCATTTTAGAGATGAAAGAGGTTGTCATGGCTTGGTTAAGCAACAGCTACTAATTGCATCATTTTTGTTTGTTTGGCTGTTTTTTCTGTTTGTTTTTGTTTTTTCTTTTCTNTTCTTTCTTCTTCTTCTTTTTTCTTTTTTTTTGAAACAGGATTTCTGTATGCAGCCTGGCTGTCCTGGAATTTGCTCTGTAGACTAAGCTGGCCTTGAACTCATAGAGACTGACCTGCCTCTGCCTCCTGAGCGCTGGGATCAAAAGTGGGTTATACCATTAATTCTATCCTTGATAGAAAGGTTAATTTCAGCTCTTTTATCAAGCCATCCTATCATCTACTAGTTATTCACTATGTAACTTCCTTTTTAGAGTAATTAATCTTACTTATTCATTTACCTTTTAGGAAGACAATATAGTGTTAATGTTAGTATTAGTATTAGTTTTAGCAAAGGATCCAAATTCAGATAAATGAAAGTTTTATTTCCCCAACACTAGTTATATGACTTGTAAACCACCTGACTTCATCAAACCTCGGTTTTCTTAGCTGCAAAATGGGCATAATGATTATACCCATTATATTATACTCTAATATTAGACAAGATTACATTGAAAGTTGTCATTTTGTGCTTTAAAACTGCTCATAATTCTTTTTTAGATAACCTACCTTTAAGCAAAGCTTTCCAAACACATGACTCTTTTTAAGCTCTATACTGAACCCTATACTCTTCAGGTCTCTCTTTACTCAGAGTGCTGGTGTTTGGAGACTGTGATTTCTGTGTCAAAATGCTAACTATACACTGTACCTTTAACAACCCACTCACAATTTTTCTCTTCTGTCCTACTGCAAAATTGGTTTGTATTTTTACAACATCTTTCTTCTGAGAATGACAAAATACCTACTCCTAAATTCTTCATTATTGTTTTCATAAAAAAGGCAATTATCACCATCCTTANCTTGTAGTCTAATGTAGAGAAACTAGGAAAAGCTTAGTGGGCTGAAACACGGCAAACAGTCAGTGAGCTGGACTAAAATAATGCCATCCACGGTAAATATATATTGGACATATTCTTAAGATTCTTAATNTATATAGCTTTCATAATTGCTTGTCCTGATTTATGTGTGTCTCTTTTTTTTGAGACAGGATCTTGCTAAGAAAGTAATTCATAATTGACTTGAACTCAAAATGTTCCTGCTTCTACCTCCTGAGTATTAGAGGACTATAGATGTGTGCTACCATGCTTGTGCTGTGTGTCTTCCTAAGGAGACATTCAAAACTGAATCAGATCTTTCAAATACTCAGATGTCAAGTGAAAAAAGANATACATTCTTCCTGCCTTTATATACTGCTACCAAATGAATTGGAAGGCAGAGAGGTATCCAACAAGCTGGTAGATATCTAAGAGGACCAGGAGACTTCACACATACGACTTTTATCACTAATCAACTGAACTCTATAACAGGCAATTCAAAAGACAAAAACTGAAAACAAAACTATAGTAAAGTCTTTTAAAAGGATATTCTTGTTTTATGGAAGTTCTAAATCAAGTCTCCAACATACTAATTAACTCTTAATCAGATCTTGTCTTGATCTATACTTCATTTACTTCAGCCTTTTACCAGGTTAGCCTTCTTGCCCTATTCAGTTCATAAGACAAAATAGGAAATAATTCTCTCTTCTTTAGACCATGGGCCACAATCCACAGCACATGTGGAAACGGGGCACTTCTGCCATGAGAAGTCCCATCCTACTTCAAATTTCTCTTAATTTGAAAACAGCCCTTTGTAGCTAGTCCAGCTCCCAGGAAATCCGACAACAATTCACTCTCTCAGTACTTTCCCATTCTTTATCCCAATCATGTGTGTTATTTCTATACAAATAAACTAAGCGATAGCAGCCCAAAACATTAATTTAAAAAACTACAGCATGCTCTAACCTTTCCCAGCTCCCACAACTGGTAACACAACAATGACACTGTAGCCAGTGATGTAGAAGAGAAATGAAAAATAAAGCCACAAATGAGTTTGAAAAGTTTTATTTTGCCTGGATTCTGATTTACTTCAGGAATATTCAATTTATTCTAAGACTAAGGGTCTGGGGCTGGAAAGATGGCTCAGCAGTTAAAAGCGTGCACTGCTCTTTCTGAGGACCTGAGTTTGGTTCCTAGCAACCACACAGAACAGCTCACAATTGCCTGTAACTCTAGCTTCAGGAAGATCCAATACCTCTTGCTCCCATGGGCACCAGCACTCAGGTGCACATATCCCTACACACACACACACACACACACACACACACACACACACACACACATAATTAAAATAAAATATTTGAAAAGGCTGAGTCTGTGAGCCCATATGACTGTATTTATTAGTCAACCTTTCTAAGTTTGCATGAATTTTCTGATTTGCTCCTTTGTTCAGCCTATGTTGAGCACTGTACTAAGATATGGAAAGTTAAAAAGAATGTAAATACTGTCTTTGAGTATATAAAAAATTTAATAAGATTCATGACTACTCTACAGTAAGAGACACTTACAGGATGAAATGGGAGCACAACTGACAGACATCCAAACGCTATTTCAATTTTTTGTCTAATAATGGGAAAGGAAAGGCCCTGAATTGAAGGAAGAAATGTAATCCTTACCTCCCCTTTTGAAGTTAAGATCATTAGTAAGGGCTGACAGTATCCCAAGAAAAGGCACAAATCAGTGTTTTAATCAACAAAAGAGAGGTGATACCCAAGTTAACAAGAGAAAGTTGAAAACTGTGGGTTTCAATCTCCTTCTTCCAAACCTTCATCTCTACTTGCTTTGTTTTTTGAACTAGGGCAAGTAACTTCACATTCTATGTTCAATGTGCCTTGTCTGTCAAGCAAAAATAATACTATCCCCAAGCCCAGTGGTAAAGTTGGAAGACTCATCAATGTTCTTCCCAATCAATAATACAATCTAGGTATTTTCATTTCCAAACAGGCAGGTAGGAATCTTCCCAAGCAAGGGGGTCAAAGGAGGTCTAGGGAGCAAAGTATAGCAAAGGGAGCCGAAGCCATATCTCACCGAGAGAATCTTATCACCCTCCTGGAGCCGCCCATCCCGGGCCGCAGCCCCATCCTCTTTGATGCGGCTGACGTAGATGCCACTGTCGTTGGAGACATACTGTTGATCTGTCCCACCGACGATGTTGAAGCCCAGCCCTGAGAAAATCATGGAGGAGTGAAGGAGAGGGGAGTGAAGAAGAAAGAAAAATTAGAGGAGAAGAAAGGAGAGAAAAATGGTCTAGTGGGGAGGAGAGGCTGACAATTCAGACTGTAAGGTAGCTAGTTAACACAGTCATTAGCAAAGTCAGTAAGTATCAACAAAGGCCAAAGTACCTAGATTGCTGATTTGAACCAGGCAATACTGAAACTACATATACAGTGATCAAAATGACTGGTCGCATATAGTGAGTTATACATAACGTGGGAAAATAGTAATGGTGAGTCTTGTAAGATAGAAGTGTGTCTGCTCATACTTGATTTTGATCCTGTTGGTGACATTCAGATGACCCAAATCCTGGTATTCTTATATTAATGTAACAGGGTTAGCTCACATAAAGAAGCTTTGTTTTTTAACTAATTATCAAATAAAATGTTATCAATTTATTGAGAAAAGTACTGCTAATTGACGCCTCTCCTTCACATGTTTCTTCTGTCAAGATTCGGGAACACTTGTACATGCTTGTGTTTTGGATGGAAGACGCAGTCTGGGTAGTTTCTCTTTTTCTATTTTGTACTGGGGTAGGAGAGTAGTGATATGGTTGTTAGCAGGAAATCTCGCAACTAGAAAAGCAACTGCTGCTTTATAGGAGAATCAAGTCACCAAATTCACTCTTTTCTTTCTATATCAAGTACAACTGATCACATACCTGCACGNTGATAGACAAGTTTACTCACTGTAGAAAAAATAACTCCTTACTGATTGGTAGTTGGGTACTTCCCTCCCCACTATTCTGTTCTTTGTTTCTCTGAGTTTAACTAGTTTATATGAGTAAAANACTTCAGTTACAGAAGAAAGGTTCTAGAGATCTGCTGTACAAGACTGTATNTACCCAAAATAATAATATATGGTATATTTTCAAATCTGTTAATACAGTATAGCTAAGTATCCTTACTATAATAAAGTATGGCAGGCAAACAAGTTAGCTGGTTAACTAAAATTCAATTTTCATGAACCAACTATTAAGCTGTGACAAAGATTTTACTCTACAGAAATCATTTGATTTCTTTGAAGAAACTTTTAAGATGTATGTAAAAAGGAAAACAGGGGGGCTGGAGAGATGGCTCAACGGTTAAGAATCCAGACTGCTTTTCCAGAGATCATGAGCTCAATTCCCAGCAACCACATGGCGGCTCACAAACACCTGTAATGAGATCTGGCGCCCTCCTCTGGCCTGCAGGGACACATGCAGACAGAACACTATACATAATAAATAAACAAATAAATCTTTAAAAAAAAAAGAAATGGTTTTTAAAAAAAGGAAAACAGGGGAGAAAGAAGGGGAAAGAGAGAAAAGAAAAAGAAATAAGAGAGAAAAAGGAACATATTTCTTTATGTAACTACAGTCCTAATGCAAGGACACAGTACAAAGAGAAGGAAGACAGTTGGAAACAATGTAAAAACCAAAAGTGTTGGTGCAATGGGAAGGGAAAGCCAGTCATCTGTCTCCTATTGCTCTCAGTAGAGACTGTATCACTAAAGAGATAGATGTGGGCTTTCTCTAAAGTTCTTTCCATGGGCAGAATGAAGCTAAGACTCAAAGAACTAACACAGCACTATCAAATCAATCCACAATTTAATGAGAAACATAACCAAAGAAGAAACATCAGGAAGTTTATGATTTAAATAGCATACCTTGTACATGGAGTCTCTGCCACCAGATAGGTTTGTGGTTTTTTTGTTTGCATTTGTTTGGGAATTTATGATACACAACAAAAAGAACTACTTGTAAAAAACTGTTTTCATATCCCTGGAGGGTAGGGTAGGAAAAACAGGAACTCTAAATTACTTATTCATCTTTTACATAATTCCCTTAATTTAAATTCATGATTGTGGGTTAAGNGGGGAAGGGCTGGTAAGGTAGCAGAAACCAGATTATGGAAGGTTTCATAAAGACTTAAAAATAGTGACAGATTTGAGCAAGGGGCTGAGGTCAATCAGTTTCTCTCAATGCTGAAACCAACCAGAGAAAAGCCTTCCAGTGAACTTCAACACTTTCACCATGGTTTGAGTCTCTCACCAAACAGCTACTATCTTTGAAGATCTTGGGAATGAGGAACAAGTGTTAAGCGGCCAAATGAAACAGTGATTTGCCAAACGGACTTTGTTACAGGTTATTTAAAGCTATAGAACAGCATCTAAAAAGCAGTAAAACAAAACAAAACAAAAAAACAAAACAAAACAAAACAACAACAANAAAAAAACCTTACTGAGATCTACTATTTGAAAGTGCAGTTATTATTCACCCCCTAATATCACATCATAGTGGTCATTTATTTAACACATTGTCATTTCTGTTTAAGTGAACCAAACCACTTAAAATGAGAACTCTTAGATTAATTAAAGACCTTTCTTCAACCATATTTACAAAAATATGAACTCATCAAAACTTGGCAGGAATGAATGACAGTTACCATAGCAGTGAGTAATGACANTGCAGTTCATACTTGAGGCTGAAGATACAGCTCAGTGATAGAGCACTTGCCTAGCATGCTGGGCAATATGCAGCACTACCAATAAACAAATAGATAAAATCTTAGCCCTATGTATATTTACATAATTCCTAGTCCATTTGTTCAACAAAATCACTGACCATTTACTAGTGGTCAGCCACTATATTACGTCCTAAGGAAGANGGAAAGCTAAACTGTACTAAACTGTTCAGTTCTGACTTAAACCACAAACGAATGTATCCTTTTCCCTGTCCCTTTTAAATATTGCATAAGTCAGAAGAATTAGTTTCAAGTTCAACTCCAAAATTTACCAGATGTGGACTGAAAAAAAATCAGTCTAAATATCATTTGCTTTCTTTTCTAGAAAACAAGGATTACAAATTCTACCCTCTCTCCTTCAAAGGTAATTGTTAGACTCCAATAACAAAATCTGAAAAATTTCTTTGTAAAACATAGTAACTGTTACATTGGGGAAAGGCATTAAGAGTTTCTGTCAATAAATTAGTGACTGTTAAATTTCCAATTAAGAGTCTGATGGGGCAAGGAGGATGACGTAGATAATTCTTTTAAAACTGAGAAAACATAGGGATTAAAAAGTCTACCCATCTATAAATATAAGAGACTTGATTAGAACTCAAATTCACTGAAAGTAA
This sequence comes from Neotoma lepida, assembly GCA_001675575.1. Taxonomy (NCBI): domain Eukaryota; kingdom Metazoa; phylum Chordata; class Mammalia; order Rodentia; family Cricetidae; genus Neotoma; species Neotoma lepida. The sequence goes on along the minus strand of LZPO01087394.1, from coordinate 30,237 downwards.
GTATGCTTGTAATTTATTTCCTAGAAATTCCCTTCAAAACTAGCTTTTAGGGAACTGGAGAGTGTGGTGGTTATATTGTGTCCCCCAATATATTGTACACCCTAATAAACTTATCTGGGGTCAGAGAACAGAACAGCCACTAGATAGACATAGAGGCCAGAAAATGATGGCACACACGCCTTTAATCCCAGCACTAGGAAGGAAGTGATGTCTGGGCAGAGAAAGGTGTACATGCCTTTAATCCCAGGAAGTGATGGCAGGAAGCAGAAAGGTATATAAAGTGTGAGGACTAGGAACTAGAGACTTTTAGGCCTTTTAAGCTTTGAGGCTTTTAGCAGCAGTTCAACTGAGATCCATTCGGGTGAGGACTCAGAAGCCTGCAGTCTGAGGAAACAGGATCAGCTGAGAAGTTGACAAGGTGAGGTTGGCTGTGCCTTATTCTGTCTCTCTGACCTTCCAGCATTCACCCCAATACCTGGCTCCATGTTTTTTATTAATAAGACCTTTAAAATTTGCGTTACAGGAGAGATGACTCAGTGGTTAAGAGGACTGGTTGTTTTTCCAGAGGACCTGGGTTTGATTCCCAGAAACCACACAGTGGCTCATAATCACCTACAACTCCAGTTCCAGAAGCCCTCTTCTGACTGCTGAAGGCACCAGACTTGCATGTGACACACATATATACATTCAGGCAAAACATTCATACACACACACACATACACACACACACACACACACAAAGATAAAAGATATATTTTTTTTTAGCAAGAGTAATATTTAAAATCTGTAGTAATTATAAAGCATATGTACCAACCAACTAGAACAGGTTATCAGCTGAGAACAAGTAGAGGGGAGAGGTTAATAAGTTATTTACTATATATCAGCTAACTATCAGCAGCATCCAAGAAAAATGTTTTGTAAGCAAAGTGGGCACATACTTGGGTTTGTTGGGAATTTTGGTATATACCTACTGCCCTAGTATTATTAAGATTCACTTTTAAATTTCAAAAACATCCCAACTAGGGCAAACGTGATTATTCCATCTATAAAAAATAATACAAGAATATATTCATTGCAACCCACAATGTACTAGTGTGGAAGTGACAGTTATCTAGGTTAGAGAGTAGATTAAAAGTTAAAAATTAGAATCATTTAATAAAAATGTACAAAATAACATGAATAGAATTCTGAAATGTTATTCAGATAAATAAGAACACACACAAAATTTTATTACCTATTTACAAAAAAGGCATGCATATTTAAGGATGTGTAAAGATACACTTCAGTGCAGTAGATACCTATAAGAGAGGATACATTGTGCCATTACACTGAAAGAATAAAACCAGAAAGGCACATTCTGACACCAGTATCCTCTGAAGCCAAAGAGTGTAATTAATTCAGTCCAGCACCTAAGGTCCCAAATGGGTTACAGGTAAAGAGAAAATGAATAAAAGTGAGACTTAACTGGTTTTCTTTCAAAAAACAAAGAAACATTGCATTGTAAATTCTAGTTTTAGTGTGCTAATAAATTTTAAGACATGGCAAAATTAAAATGTCTTTATCTTACATGACAGTCTAAAACCACACAAAAATATAAAATAACATGTCATTTTAATAAAAAAAA
>LZPO01087394.1:11544-28483 GCA_001675575.1 Neotoma lepida | reverse complement strand
GTTCCAGGAAAGGTGCCACAGAGAAACCCTGTCTCAAAAAACAAAACAAAACAAAACAACAACAACAACAAAAAAAAACAAAAAGATCACTTGCTGTTTGTGCAGGGGAGCTGGGTTCAGTTCCCAGCAGCATATAGGAACTCATACCCATCTGTAACTCTACTTCAGGGAATCCAACACCCTCTTCTGGCCTCCAGGGGCATCAGGCATCCATGTGGTGGACATACAAACATGCAGGCAAACATTCATGCACATAAAATAAAACAGACTCTTAAAAAAGAAGAATGATACCAGTATAGGAGTGGCAGAGAAATAAAATGTGTCCAATTGAAGAGTCTTGTAAAGCTAAACAAGACATGCCTTCTTGGCTCTAGGTCTGGACCCAGTTTACCATTAAGAGCAATAGCAACAGCAATAGCTTCTATTTATTGAATACTTAATATGTACTAAATAATATGGTATACATTCTATAAGCCCCTGGAGCCACTTGAGTGACCAGGCCCCTCCCCCCAAAGACCTCTAACTGCCAGGTTCCACCCACAGAATACTCTAACTGCCCTAACTGCTGGACCCTGCTCCCACCCTGCCGAGCAAAAAGCCCAAGCTCTGGACATGAAATCCTACCAATCTCCACCCTAGAAAGTTCCACCCCCTTCCCAAGTAACTCTATATAAGCCCTCTACTCTGTTCAGAAGCAGAGTGCTGCTGTTTCTCACCTGAGCAGAGGCAGCCACCCTCCTGGTTTTTCCCCTCCCAATAAATCTCTTGTGTAAGGTTTGTTGTGTGGTGTGACTTTGTGGCATTCCTTGGCTTCCAGCTGCCAGGATACCTTTCCATCTGAGCTGCAATGCTTACACATTCTACGTGCATACTGTCTCATTTAATCTTCTTATCAAACACAAAGTATTATTTGGTATTTTACAGATGAATATTTTTATTTTATTAAACTATAATTACATCATTTTCCTCCCTTCCCCCCCCACTGCCTCCAAAATCCACATGGCCCCCTCTTTTTTAACCATTGTTATTACATATACATATAAACTGGCAAATATAACTTGCTGAGTCTGTTCAGTGTTGTCTGCATGTATAATGTTTCTAGGGCTGACCACTTGCTATTAGATAATCAATCAAGAGTCTCATCCCTGGGAATGACTAATTCTCTCTCTCTCTCTCTCTCAGCAGTTATCAAATTGCCTATGGCTCTTCAGGTAGGGGTGGAGTTCCATAAGATTTCCCCAATCCACACTGGCACGTCAACTGGTGTCACTGGTTAAAATGCAAACAATTGACTATGGGGTGCCTAGCCCCTATTGATACATCTGTAATTCAACCCTTACAACTAAAGCTCAGGGAACATTTCAAAAGGGGCATAAAAACTGTAAGAGGCAGAAAACCAGTAAATCTGTTGTAAGGTTGCTTCTTCTAAATATGATTGGGAAGCCACCCATGGAACTTCCCAGAATCCCCTGAATACCACTCCCCTTTTCTGTTTCCAGTGTTCAAGGCCTCATTTCTAAGGTTACATGCCAGCAGCTCTTGCCCCACTACAGTCTATTCTAGATAGAGCAGTTGTATGGGCAGGCACTATTTAAGCACTTTAAATAAGATGATGATGATGATGATGATGATGATGATGATGATGATGATGACGATTATTGGCAAAGTGCTTAGAAATACTTGGTGCAGTATTAACATTATAAAGGTATAAAACAAAATAAAAGTATATAATCTTCAAGCCTATAAGTATGTTCTAATAACACTTGGAGCAGGCATATAAAGAGAAGTAACTTGCACAAAGTCTCATTATTAACATGGTTAAGCTTAATCTGCATTCAGTCATTCTGATTCTTTCTTCCACCAAAGTAGCAAGATAATACCTGGGGCAAAATGATAGTACAGATTAATACAGATATATTACTGTCAAGATTGACAGTGGGCTAAATAAATGAGAGTACTCAAGGACTCATTCTGATTTTAATATTGAAACTCAGTTCTCTGTGACTAGTACAGAAACCTGTCCCTACAGTAGCTGCTCAATAAATATACATGAATAGAAAAGAATAGATGGTTCACGTGAGCAATTCAGGAGGTTAAATAGTTAAGGCATTTTAAATCCAAACAATTACATATTTTAGAGAAACTCTCTGTTCCTAATATAAACGTCTCTTGTCTGTTACTTACTGAGGAGCCTGCCTGGCTCCATTTTGAAGGCAGGAGCCATTATGCTGTATTGCTAAAAGTAAGTTTCTTTTTACTGAGTTGCTCTTTGTTTCCTGGAACCTGACCTTCCTGAACTCATGACCTTGACTTGTTTTTGAGAATACCTTTACCCTCCCACAGACCATGCCTGAACCTTCCCTAATCACATAGTGACCACATGATGGTTTGTTTTTTTTGTTTTGTGTTTTTGAGATTTGTCTGTATTTCCTTATTGCTCCAATGTCTGTCTTCTGTAAAACTACTCATGATTTTACTCCTTAAAAGAAGCCCAAGAGGTAGATGCAGAGCTGCTCTCTTTAACTTGACTTAGGAAGCAGTCGCTGGCCAGCTCTTGGGTGCACCCCAATAAAAAAATCAAGTTTGCTTCAAATTTGGCTCAAAGTGTGGTCGTGGTTTTATTCTCACTGCTGGGATTAACACTTATAATTACAGTAATGAATGCACTGACAAATAAAGAAAACCTTTAACCTCAGAGAACAAAGATGATGATGCAACAAAAAGCATTACACACATGATTGATTGGTCCTTCCTTAATCTCATCTTCCTGGTATCCCATCTGGTGGGCTAACAAGAAGCACAGCCTAGTAAAGACATTTGAAGGTACCATCTTTCCAAATATGCAGTATAAACTCTTTCCATGGCTCTGAAAGCTTATCTTTCAAATATCTCGGTAAACATAATTATTCTTACTTTGTAATAAACAACTGACTAGGTACTGAATATATGCATTTCATCTAGACCATGTTTCCCCTGGCTCTCTTATTTTCCACAATGAAATTATGTAATCTCTTTAGTTTTGCCTCCTATAACAATCTGGACCTGTTTTACTACAATTACTTTTTTTCATTTTTTAAATGAAAATATACTCACAATACCCCCTACCTTCCTTTCCTCCCTCCAACCCCTTCCATGTATACTTCCCTATCACTACCTCTCAAATCCATGGCCTCTTTTTCTTTAATTGTGTAACTAACATCTTCTCAATCTTTTTCTACTATTTCTTACTCAACATATAGTAAACTTTATATGTAATAGGCATGAAACTATAGTTTGTGGTACAAGGGGAGAGTAACATTATTTGACTTATTTCCAAAAACACCTGCTAAAAGCATTTATATTTATTGGTACCCATCACCCCTGTGGTGTACCACTGAATCTGAATCTATAAGAAATAGAACATATCTTATGAAAATTCATAGCTCTTAAGTTACTTTTCCTATGAGGGGGTACACTTTTTGCATGTGACCATCATTACTCTCTGTCATGATCTAGGTATGTTTTCCCCCAAGGACTCATGTACCACAGGCTTAGTTGCCAGACTATGCCATTAGTGGGAAGTAGTAGAGAGGTGGGACCTAATAAAGTTATGTCACTGAAGGGGAATGCTCTTTCAAGGAGATATTTAAACTCTTTTCTCTGCCTCTTAGCTTCCATAAAATGAACAACTTTCTTATATACTCATCATAAGACTAAAAGCAACAGAGCCAACAGACAAAGGCTGAAACCATGAGCCAAAATAAACCTTCCTTCCATATCAATTATTGATATCAGGAATTTCTGTCACAGTTATAGGAAGCTAAGGCAAATAGTTTTGCACTGCAAAACTATTAGAACCAGAGATGATTTCTTGTTCTATATTACAGTATCTGCAATTCCTAATTATAATGTAGATACATACTGAACACAGTTTTACTTTATTTTTCTAATCCTGTGAAAGCAACAATTCTGATTCTATTTCCTTTGATATTGCATTTAATCAAATATAATCACTGGCCACTTTTCTGCTTAGTAAAATGTTTCTATAGTTTAGCATCAAAAACAGCTTGCTTTTCAATTTATTCCAAATAATGCCTAGATATATTACTTTAATATTTTTCTTAAGAATTTTTTCTTAGATCTGATCCTTAACATAATCTCAAAAGACATAACCATATATTTCTCTCTTTTGCAGGACTCTCCAGCCATTCCTTCCTCTTGTTTATGACACCTTAGCTGTTTCCTAGCCATTGTAATAACAGCTTATGTCCAACCTTTCAGTGTTTCTTAACTGCATTTAGAGAAAGACCACTGTTTGATTTTGAAAGCTGGAACAGCAGCATTATTAGTTCTCTTAAAAGTATCCCATCATAAATACCCTAACTGTCATCATAGAGCCCTCATCCAGAGACTGATGGAGGCAGATGTGGAGATCCACAACCAGGCACTAGGCCGAGCTCCAGAAGTCCAATCCATGGGAGAGAGGGGCTTCTGTGAGCAAGGGACAACGAGATCATGGAAGGGAAGGTCTACAAAGACGGCCACCCAAACTAGTGGAGATGCATGAACTGTCGACCAATAGCTGAGGAGCCTCNATGAGCCCTCATCCAGAGACAGATGGAAGCAGATGCAGAGATCCACAACCGGGCGCCAGGCCGAGCTCCAAGAGTCCAGTTGTTGTGAGAGAAAAGATTATATAAGCAAGGGACATGGAGATCATGATGGGAAAATGTACTGAGACGGCCAGCCAAACTAATGGAAATGCATGAACTGTGGACCAATAGCAGTGGAGTCCCCATGGTGCTGGACTGGGCCCTCTGGATACTCGAGACAGTGGTTTAGCTTGAATTGTTTAGGGGTCCCCCAGGCAATGGGATCAGGATCCGTCCCTGGTGCATGAGCTGGTTTTTTGGAGCCCAGTGCCTATGGTGGGACACCGGGCGCAGCCTTGGAGCAGGGAGGAGGGTCTCGGAACTGCCTCAACTGAATATACCGGGCTCTGGGGACTTTCCATGGGAGACCTTGCTTTGGAGGAAGTGGAAATGGGGGTGGGTGGGTTGAGGGGGAAGGCTGGGGGTGGGTGGAGAGGGGGTTCTGTGGTTGGTATGTTAAATAAACAGAAAAATCTTTTAATAAAAAAGAGTATCCCATCATAGTACTCNACAGCTATCAGTTTGGTAATTGCACTTACTGACCACTTTGTGTCACAAACTAAATAAAGCACTAGCAAAACAAAAAATAAGACATATTTTTTTTTCTAACAATTGTGTTGTTTAGACAAGGTCTCACTACATTGCACTGACTAGCCTAAAATTCATTATGTAGACCAGGCTGGACTTGAACTCACAGAGATCTGCCTGCCTTTGCCTCTGCCTCCCAAGTGCTGGAATTAAAGGCATGCACTACCATACCCAGTGAAATACATGTTCTTTAAAAAAAGAAAAAAAAACAAACAAAACAAAGAATGCTTCAGAGTGAGATACAGAGACAAGACACAAGCAAAAAAGCAAATAATAATGACCAAACCTACAGTATTTAGTCTGGATTTTAATTACACACAGTTCAAATCTGCCCCAGAGAGCTATGTGACAACAGAATTCAAGGTTTTCTCATTTGTAAAATGGAGATAACCATTCTACCTGTTCCTTAATGGACAGGGGGCTTTGGCAATACATGGAAGGCAATATACAACTCATATACAATATTAATAATAAGGNGGCTTCTAGCCTTTGTAAAGACGACTTCCAGAGATGATTCTTAAGCTGAGTCTTAACCAATGAAGAGGAAGAGGAAGATACTAAGGTGGAATCTAAGGAAAAGGTTGATTCCACAGTTACACTGAATATTCTCCACAATTCAATCTCTACTTACNTTAGCAATTTCTCTCTTGAATCTCCTAAACAAAAGTTCTCCTACATCCAGACTGACTTATTCACTGATCTCTTAGAAATATATTTTTCTAATTTTCTTCTTGTTATTATGGCTAAAGCTATTATCACCCCTGACCCTGACTCTGGCACTAAAACCTGTCCCTACTATAAAGCCACTAAGTTCAACTTTTTTTAAACTATCAATAGGGCCCGCAGCTCCATCCTTTGACCTTTTCCAGTATGGAGTCTGGGATGGTTTATCTTTATTGTTGATTGTAGTTAACATCACCTAGGAAGCAAACTTCTGGCCACATGTATGGGAGTGTCCCTGGAAACCTTAACAGACAGAAGACTTGTCCTGAATGGAGGTAGAACCANTTTACGGCCTGGGATCTCAATAAATCCTGAATAAAAATGAAAACAATGAGTAGAACACCAACATTCCTTTCTCTCTCTCCTAACTGTGGAGGGAATGTGACCAGCCACCTTGAGTTCCTGCTGTTGGGCCTTTCCTGCCATGATGGATTGTGCCCTCAAACTATAAACCATAATATACCCTTCCATCCTTAAATTGTTTTTGTCGATATTTTGCTACAGTAATGAGAAAAATAATACAGGGTCAGACTGGCATGCTCTTCCATGCATCCCTCTTCCTTTGCTTTCCTGCTACATATAAACCCTCACAGTCCTTAAGCATATGAATACATGCAATGAGATTTAACCCTCTGCATGTGAATACTGTCTCTATTTTACTGTAAATTCCATACAGGGCTAAATTTCCTATAGCCAGAGAAAACACAACAAAGATATAGCACTATAGTCTTCAGTCTATTTAATAGATGCAGGAAGGAACAAATCAGAAAACTGTTAGCAATAACTGCAGTTAGTGGTTAGATGACACACATGACTGAAAAATCATAAGTACTCTGATGTAATGTTCTGTTTTCAGGTTCTCACTTTGATGTGCCTGCAGATCTACCAACGTCAAAATCTAAAACTTTCCACAATGGATTTTTCAAGTCTTTTTGCATGCGTCAAATCCCTGTAGGGAATAAAGCATGCTATAACAAAATAAAAGCCAGGGGAAAGGTTAGCAATCAACTTCTTAGGTGTTGGGAGGAAATATCTAGTACAAGAAAATCAAGACCCAGAGTAAAATCTTCTGAATCTTACTAGCCTTAGATCTTAGGCAAGTCTTTAACTTCCCTCAGATAATGTCTCAATCTAATAGTGTAGATTAAATACCTACCACTTAGGGGTTCTATAGGAACTAAATAAGCCTATGTGACTATAAACAGACTCATTTTGCCAGGACAAAATACGAGTACAAAATATACAGTAATTAGCACACTTCCAGAAAGATACTTCTTTAATTATTCTTTATGAAAGTATTGTGTTAACTATCCCTTCCTTTAAAAGGCCTCTACAGACTATGAGGAAATGGAGTGTCTCTTCTTCCCNCTCTAAAGATGGCAGACTGGGAGTAACTTGCTGAAACACACTGATCCCTATGTCTGAATACTGGAACCCTAATATTACTACTCAGTTGCAGTAGAACTACCTTTGTGCTCAATCTCTGGTACAGANAATGAAAGTTAGATTGGTCTTGTCAGATTGCTTAGAGTAATGAGTCTTCACAACTTTAAGATCTCTAAATTTGATATAGGAAAAAGTGGGAGCCTTCAAGTACAACCAAGCTGAACTTGTTCATAAAAGATAAAAGATGAACTGTTCAACCTTTGAAAGCATTTGATATTATGACTACTGCCTTTAACAATAGCTCACCAGCTAATCGAAAACTGGCAGAACCTGGGGACTAGAGAGACAGCAGCTCAGCAGTTAAGAGCATTTGCTGCTCTTGCAGAGGACCCAGGTTCATTTCCCAGCACCCATTCATATAGCTCCCAACTGCCTATAATTCCAGTTCCAGGGATTTAGCACCCTCTTCTGGCTTCTGTGAGTACCAGGCACATACATGGCGAACATACTAATGCATACTCATACAGATAAAAAATTTTTAAATCTTTTTTAAAATGACAAATTTAAAATAACATGAGAAATGAGCCCAAGAACAAAAGCAGAACAGCCTTCCAAAATCAAAGACTGCCAAGACATTCCTTACAATGATAAGGAAGTAAGCAAACGACAAAGGCCACACTGCGTGCCATTTCCTTTTCACTCCTTAGACACTCATTTCATTGTTGTGATTTTCCCATGATTGTGGGTTTGTCTGTCTGTTTTTTCAGTAGGTTCATTTGCCTTACAAAATTGGAAATATCCAAGATTCTTGTCTGACATTATTCTGGCACAAAGAAGTAATCATACACATATCCATCCAGTTAAACCAGACAATGCTGCCTATAAACAGAACTGTATACTTAGTTAGAATCAGAGGCTTCTCATATTTCTCCTGTAGAAAGACTGCCATGCCACTACCAAAATTACCCAGTTTTTAGTGGTAATTACTGACTTCTTCCCTGTGTATCTTCATGATGTCACCATGAAGACTCTGAGACCAACAGTACCACAGACCAGGAAGTAGTTCTGGGAAGTGATAAGCAGGAACTTGAAACCTTTCCTTGTTTACTGAACCAACAAACTTCCAACGATTGTTTTTAGCAGACTCAATTCTAAATTTGTAATTACTTTTTTCTAGGAAGTTCTATGATTTACATCACTGTGATGGTTAATCTTGGTTTTCAATTTTACTAGATCTGGGATCAACTAGGAGATTAGCCATAAACAAACATATAAGTGATTTTCAAGTGTAGACAGTACCTTCCAGTGTCAACCAGATATGCAGTCCAAGGGAAAAAGCTTGCTTTGTAAAGCCTTATTTCCTTCACACTTCCCTGGTGAGTTTAATCATGCTGTTGGTTGAGTCCATCTACCCTAATGCTGCTGTCCCTGTTGCTGCTACATTTCTTCCCTGCTATCAGAACCCAGTGTCTTTGGGCTTCCGGTATGGATTAAAGGCCAATGGCTCTCCAGGAATCTTCCAGATCTTCAGCACCACGTTGGATCTGCTGAGGCATTCAGCCTCATGGACTGAGTTCTCAACCTCTTCACTGGGCAAACAGGCATTGTTGGACTACTCAGACCTTATCATGTATGCCCATCTAGTAAATCTCCTTTTAATATACATATTTATTCTATTGATTCTATTCCTCTAGAGAATCCTGACTAATAACAATGCCTAATACTTGCAAATACTTATGAAAATTCCAGAAGCCACTCAATGGATAAATTCATTCTTTATTTTTACACAAATAACTATACAACACAAAAATTGAACTGCATTTGTGTAAAAACATGTTACCTAGATATAATTATTCCTCTTATTTAGTCTCTGGGAGCTTTCCCTAGCTCTAATGTTTGAAGGAAATACTAAGACTAGAAACTTTAGATCTGTAAGATCAATGCTTAGAAATTAGACAATGTCCATTTAAATGTCCAAAAGTTCAAACAGTGGTATTATGTTGAATTTAGTGCTTAAAGTAAAACTAATAACAGAAATCTGCTCTCATCANAAGACCCTGGAAATACTGTGGTACTACTGCAAAGAGACTATATCAAAGTACATTAGGTTCTTGCCATAATGCAAGNAAAAAACCCCTCAAACAGCATAAAAAGTGTATCGTGGTAGAATAATTAGGTTAAAGAACTAGATGCCTTTATGGACTTGCAAAGCAATCAGAAAGGTACGTCTCAACTGATCCTAAGAAAAGGTTTCCCACCCTAAGCCCTGGGAAACCCACCAAAAGATTATACTGGGAGCAGCAGGCCCTGGGAAACCCAGAGGATGTGCTGCCCCTAGACACAGACAATTAAGAGCCACATAAAAAAAGAGTTCCAGACATTTCCTGCCATAACCTAAAGGATATGATAGATTATACCATAGCTGTCAGAGGGAACAAGTTTCCTGCACATAAGAAATGGGATGCTAATTGTCAGAGGAAATGGGTCTGCTGGTGATATAGATGACATAAACTGCTAGAGGATATGGCAATTTCCTTGGCAGCTGCCAACTCTCCAATCAGTTCAAACCAAGCGTCTCCAACCTGAAGTAAGCACCAATCTTGAGTTTGTAACTATATAGAGTTGGAATTCCCCTAGACCCCCAACCCTAACCACTATAAAAATTCTATCCTGTACTGCTTGAGGTCCCTCTCACTCNACCGCTGTGATGGATGGATGAGAGGCCTGGGTTTGAACTCATGAATTAAAAGACTCTTTGCTTTTACATTCAGATCAGTCTCTTGGTGGTTTTTGGGGACATCAGACTTTGGGTGCAACAGCCCCCAACACAAATAACTAAATAAATATAATAAAAATCTGCTTCTACCATGTTAGCTTTAAAAGTCAATAAATATTGAGAGAAGAATTGTATAAAAAAAAGAAAATTAAATTCAAGACACGTGGGCATATTGAAAAGCCTTTGAGCAAAAATTTCTGAGCTTATCTTAGGTTTCTATTGCTGTGACAAAACACCATGACACAAGCGACTAAAGAATGAAAGAATTTATTTCATCTTATACTTTCAGGTCACAGTCCATCATGAAGAGAAGGCAGGGCAGGAACTCAAGGCAGGAGCCTGGAGACAGGAACTGAAGTGGTGCTGCTTCCTGGCTTGCTCCTCATGACTTGCTCAGCCTGCTTTCTTACAATCCAGGACCACCTGCCCAGGGTAGCACTCACTGCCCACAGTGAGCTGGACCCTCCCACATCAATCATCAACCAAGAAAATGCTCCTACAGGCTTGCCAGGCATTTTCTCAATTGAAGTTCCTTTTCCCAGATAACTCTAGCTTCTGCCAAGCTGACCAGGAAAAAAACAAAACAAAAACAAAAAAACAAAACAAAAAAAACAGGACAGAGCTTCTGTATAAACCACAAATTAGCAGTGAGTTACTCCCATAAATAAGACTAACTTTCAATTTTCTCATAACAGGAAGACAAAAAGTATGACTAATCCTGAAAGTTGTGCTTTATACAGAATAATCTATCAGTAGTGATTAAGCTATTGCAAACTTGTAGATGAAAAAAGTTGACAGACTATTCTAAGTAGAATAGAAATTCACAGTAACCAATGATTTATTCAACTCTTCTAAAACAGTATTTAGCAGAATTTACTGGGGTCAGTATAGCTATTCATTCACTAATGATAACAATAGTAGCAAATACACACTGCTTACCATATGTCAAGACAATGTTCTAAATATTTTCCAGGGTGTAAATGGCTTCACCCTAACACTATATGTGAAACACTATGCATTTCATAACCATCTCCATTCTACAGAGAAGAAACTATAGCATATATCAATTAAATTACTCTGCCAATAAACTAAAACCAATCAGACAAACAAACAAACAAACAACTGGTAAGATGTTAGATTAAAAACTTGGCCATAAGTGGTTAAACCCTAAACCTAAAATGTTACTGCCATAAAGAAAACAACAAAGACCAAGGGAGAAAGTGGCACTAATGTAGTAATGTCAAAAGGCCAGCCCAACCATGAGCATCAATGAGGAAGACCGCACAGCAGGGCTAAGTGGGAATTTTCCTGTCAGAATAACATAAAGTGTTTAAAGAATTGTTTAATCCATACTGAATCCAAATCGCTGAAGATGGGACTAGAAAATAGCATTTTCATTTTAATTTGTTTATTAAAAAAAAAAAAAGTAGAAACAAAAAAGCCCAAATAATTCTGGGGTGGCGCTAGGTCTGGAAACTACTGTAATAGTTCTCCTCCTGCTTTAGCACGCCAGTTGACACTGTCAATTAATTTTCCAGAAATGCAGACAAGGACTCTAGCACCAGGGAAACTGCTATGCACTCAGAAAACCACACCGTTTATCGCTCTCGGTTTTTACCTGAACGGGCCCTCATAGAAACAAGGATGATGCAGGCAACTGAATAACGGATGTGGCGTCCACTACAGGCTGACTAAAGAGCGGGCGTTTTCNTAGACTTTTCTATTACTACCAGCCGAAAGAAACCCTTCCTGGCCATAAACGCCTGGGATCATTCGACTGAGCTGTGAAGCCGAGTCCTCGAGTCCGTTAACTAGCGAACAAAACAAATGGACTCTTGCTTCGTGCCNGATAGCGTTCTTGGACGTGACTTGGTCGGGCCGGCCTGCTCTCCCGCCAGGTAAACCCGGCTCCGCAAAACCAACCAGCCCAGCAATTACTCCCTCCACGTCCCGCGCCTACCCGAGGGTCCTCTCGTCAGGTTGATCTCTTCCTCCGTGACTAAATAATCCACCCGTCCGTTCATGCCTGACGGCTCTCCGGGCGGAAGCCCGGGGTCAGCCGGTGCTCGGCGCAGGTGAAGGTGAAATCAAGCTCCGCACCGCGTCCCCAGCATAGCTTTTACAGTTTCCTCAGCCGCCGACCGGAAGAGGAAACCGTGGACACTGGGAGCGTGGAGGATGCTGGGAGTGGTGGTTCCCCGCGCCCACCAGCGTTTTCTGTTACTTCGCCCCATTCTCAGACAGATCCTGAGCTGCGGTGAGGAAGGTACCATGCTCACCTACAGTGGGAAAGCNTGTGGGAAGGGGGGCGCGGAGAGAGGGTAATAAAGTTATGGGACATAATTAGATTGATACTGTTGATATTTTAAATAAAAATCTCAAAATATCCACAAATATAAAAAAAGAGAGAAACGGGGGAAGGACTTTATTTTATGAGCCTCAAACCACACGGGGAAAGGCATCACAGGCAAACTACTAGTGAGATTGCATACTTGGGCAGGAAATTGTACCTTTGTGTAGTATAGGCACAGTTCAATACATTCATGCCCCATGTAAGAGAACTTGATAATACTGTGTCATGTTCATTCATTGGTGGTTCACTCGATTAACAGAATTTTATCCAAAGGGGGAAAAATACAACTTCTCTGTCAAGCAAGTATTCACTGCTTAAAGCAAGGCACCTACGCTGCCACACGTGACAGGAAAATGGGGGCATCATCTTCCTTGACATTTACATCACAGATCTTTGTTTCACAGGCCCTTAAGGAAAAGAGATTCCCTGGCTTATAGTTGACAAGACGTTTGCTTAAAACTTCTAAAAGTTGTATATATATTCTTGGTTGGTATCTGATAGCAAGCTTAAGGCCCAGCTCAAATCAATCTTGAGAGATAAAGTAGGTTGCTTCATACTAGTCAATGGATTAATCCATCAAGGGAATATATATATTGGAAATAATATAAATAATATATATAAATAATGGATCGGAAATAATATATAAATAATATATCAGAAAATCTAAAAGAAATGGATGGATTTCTTGATGCATACAGTCTAACAAAGCTAACCTAAAATGAAAGAAATAANTAAGAAATGTGTATACTTACAAAGATACAGAGAAAGGATAATTAAATTATAGGCTTGCTCAAGAAAAATCCTCTGAAAAAGGGGAGTGAAAATGTCATTTCTTTTTGACAAGATGTTTGCAGGACTTAAGATGTGACTTTCCCGGCCATCTTGACTTTTGAGATAGGACATTCCAAATAGAGGTTGAAGGAANGTTCAGGAATCAAAATTATAAAAGCCTTAAGAACCAGGAAGATGAACCTAATCAGAGGGATTATTAGAAGTGTTAGAGAATCGAAGAGTGCATAGTCAGCATAAAAATATTCAACCTTACAGTTAAAAAATCAAGCCAGCAACTACTGTTTATTAAACAAAATAAGTCAGANGTGGATTCTATAGGAATAAGACAGGATGGGACAATATGAGTTACACAGAGAAACCTGTCTCAAAATAACAAAAAAAAAGTAAGTTGAGTCAATAAATCCACATATACACTTACTCATCTTTTTGGTTCTGTTCCTTTACAGAATGTGGCTAATACAGGAAGCAATATTTACCTTTCAATAATAACTCTGAAAATCAATGATCTCAATTCACCCATCAGAAGACAGGGACTAGCAAACTGGATTAGAAAACAGAAGATTTCTTTTTGCTGCTTCTAAGAAGCACATCTTAGGGTAAAAGAATGCAAAATGATGTATTCCAAGCAAATGGAACCAGTTAACAAACAGGTGCTATTCAGTTATCTCACAAAATAGGCTTCATGGGCAAGATTGGCACTGTGAATAAAGGCACTTGCTGCCAAGCCTTAAGACTGGAGTTCAATTCCCAGGATACACCTGGTGGAGGTAGAGCAGTGATTTCCACTATTTGTCCTCTGACCTCCACACACATGCAAGTGCACACACACAAGTGCCACATACTTGCAACACACATGCACACAAAATAAAAAATAAAAATCTAATAAAAATTAAGANACAACAACAATAACAAAAACAAAACAAAATAGGCTTCAAACCAATTCGTTTTGTTTTGTTTTAGAGACAAAGTCTCACTATGTAGCCCTGGCTGTCCTGGAACTCACTATGTCAACCAGGCTAGCCTTGAACTCACAGAGGTCCGCCTGCCTCCCAAATGCTGGGATTAAAGATGTGCACCACTAGGCCCAGCTCAAATCAATCTTGAGAGATAAAGTAGGTTGCTTTATACTAGTCAATGGATTAATCCATCAAGGGAATATATATATTGGAAATAATATAAATAATATATAAATAATGGATAAGAAATAATATGTAAATAATATATCGGAAAATATAAAAGAAATGGATGAATTTCTAGATGCATACAGTCTAACAAAGCTAACTTAAAATGAAAGAAATAATTTAAACAAATCTACAACAACCAACATGATAGAGACAGTAATTAAAAAATCTTCCAACTAAAAAATCCCTAGGGCCTGATAGATTCAATTTAACAGAGAAGGAAATTGGCGAAGGAAAATCTTCATAGTGGGCATAAGTTCAGGCAATGCACATGGTTGCATAGCTTGCTTGGAAGGAGAAATGACCAGATGAGTGATTGTATACTGATCCTGATACTATATGGAAAGAAGGCTGTGGCCAATGGTTTGGCTGCGTGGTATGGGAATTGGAAGGAGCATGATTATAAAATTGCTAAGACAGACATTTGAGAAAGAAACACATGGATCTTTCCAAGTGTGCCTGGTGCCTGTAGGGGTCAGATGAAGGCACTGAATTCCCTGGAACTGGAACTTTGGGTGGTTATGAGCCACCATATGGGTGCTTGAGAACTGAACTCATGTCCTCCGTAAGAATAAACATGGCTCCAAACTGNTGAGTCATCCTTCAGCTCCCTCTTCCTCTTCTGAAGTCACANTTTTTTTTTAATTTTTCTCTGTGTAGCCCGGGCTGTATTGGAACTTACTCTGTAGACCAGACTGGCCTCAAACTCAGAGAGCTGCCTGCCTCTGTCTCCAAGTGCTGGGATTAAAGGCATGTGGCACCACTGCCCAGCCTGAAGTCACATTTTGATGAACATTTACATGTATCTTCATGTCCTTTGTACATTTGAGTTGATATGTAAAAGGAAAGAAAATTTTTTAAATTGAAAAATAAAGAAATGAAAAAATATCGGAACAGTTAAGACTTTGGAAACTCTTAAAGACAAAGTAAATGCATTTTGCATTCTGAAATAAAAAGAATCCTTTGGGAGCCAGGCAGAAAACATTATGGTTCGGATCTTAAATATCTCAGATGACATATACTAANGGTTTAATTGCCAGGCTATGGCACTACTAGGAGATGACAGACTCCTTGGGAAGTGGAGACTAAATGGAAAGAAGTTAATTCATTGAGGATGTACCCTTGAAGGCAATATTGGAACCCCAGCTTCTTCCCCCTCTCTCAGATTGTTCCTAGCCACCAAGAAGTAAACAGCTCCCCAGCATGGCATTCCCTTGTGCCATGGGCCTAAAAACAGTAGAGCTGAACAACTGTGGATTGAAACCTCTAGAAGGTGAGTCAAGAGCAATCTTTCAGGTTGCTTTCCTCCTGTATTTTGTAACAGCCACAGAAACCTAACACGCTTATGAACAAATAAACCAAGTTATTTTCATCACACAGTGACAGAATTGACACAAGATAAATGTCATAAAAGGTCCCAATCAAAACAACCATGTTAAAGCAAAAGGGACATAAGAGTCAGTGACCTTCAANGGTCTATTTTGGGGGTACTGGTCCATATTGAAAACCAGCTGAGCATGACACANTCTTTGTTTTAAAACTGCACTTGCTTGCAAAGTGTGATTCTCTGGCTCCTAATATCAATCTCTGTCCTGCTAATTGGGCCCTCTGAATATACTTTCCTTTTTTGTAGAGAATGGATTGCATTTACACAAAAGGGGTCTCAGCCTGATTCATGCCTGCATATAGTTGGGAGTTCAAAGCATCTTTTAGATCATCTGTTTCCTTTAGTCTAACCTACATTTTCTCTGTCATTATACCTTATTTATTTTTTAGGTGAGAACTTTTTATTATGAATATCAGATGATTTTGTTGACTTGCTGTCAACAAAATTTTCCTGACTTGACAGGAAAGATTTCCTACATTGTTAGTCTTCTCACCCCTGAGACAGAGTTGTGTTTTGCATGCATGTAAATATATAAATGCAACCTGCTGAATCCATTTAGTTTTATGTGTGTGTGTTTAGTGCTGACCACTTGGTATTGGATAACCAGTTAGTGCCTCATCTCTGGGGAAAAGCTGACTATCCCTTCCTTAGTAGTCATTGCTACAGCTCTTTATCTAGAAATAGGGTCTTGTGAGATTTCCCCGGTGCACATTGGGATGTCAACTGGCATTGTCATTGTTTAAGTACTGTTTGGGCAACCATAATTTTGAGATTTCATGGGTGTAAGTTCCCTCTCATGTCTAGGGGACACTACCTGTGCTGGGAGATGTCTTTCTGTATCCTGTGAATATATGTTGTTCCCATTGGTTAATAAATAAGCTGCTTTGGCCTATGGCAAGGCAGCTTAGAGGCAGGTGGGGAATCCTGATGGAGATATTGTTCTGTATGCTGTGAATATGTGTTGCTCTAATTAATAAATAAAATGCTGATTGGCCAGTAGCCAGGCAGGAAGTAATAGGCGGGATAAACAAACAAGGAGAATTCTGGGAAGAGGAAGGCTGAGTCAGGAGACGCCAGCCGCCGCAGAAGGAGCAACATGCCTGCAGACTGGTAAAGCCACAG
>LZPO01087393.1:115308-129591 GCA_001675575.1 Neotoma lepida | reverse complement strand
TAACCAACCCCCCTAAATGATGACAAATATCCATAACCCACCGAACCCACCCACTCCACCTCTTGGAAATGTGGGTGTCATGTTCTCTAGACTGCTTCCTGTTGTCTGGGGGGGGCAATGGCATCTTTAGGGGACACTGAGAAAACAGACAATGGTCAGGTCCTGAGAGAGCTAACTGTTGTCCAGTCTCCGTGTGATGGGAAAGTGCAGGGCTAATCTGAAGTCCTGGCTAGAGTAGTCTTTGAGGCTGAACCATCTCAGCTAGCAATTTTGAAGTTGTTCTGGATGTAGATTTTTGAGGAAACTGCAACAGAGGCATTCTGAGAGGCTGGATCACCTGGGCTGTTTGTCCTGTCTTTATTGGTGTCTGTCCCTTTTTTTGAAAACATAAACTTTTAAAGGTAACATATATATCTGTATAACACAAGTACAGAATGTAGTATGTACAAGTCAGCTAAAGATGATTTTTTTGTTCTATGCTTGAGCAGGTAAAAGGCATCTGTTAACTTTATTAGTCTGTTTGGACTGGATAACCAAACCTCTATCCATGCTATCTGAAAGGATGGAATGTAATAATAAGTCATGTGGATTCTTTAGCCAACAAGATTTATCATGTCTCATCCAGTCTCAGAGCGGTTCCCGTAGTGGAGGGATCAGCTTATACATTACCTGTCTTGCAGTCTTTCTTGGCTTTTTTCCTTTATGTCTATAGCCAAGATTTTCAGGAGGTCTCCCTCAATCAAATCTGATTGATCTTCATCAATTTTGAAGGAATCCATAGCTTTTAATTTCCTGTGGAAACCAAAGCATAATCTCTCTCCTAACACAACACATTTTCTGACTTCCATTCTGAAGTTAAGACAGTTTTACCGTGTATAGGTTGGTTTAATTTAGCAGTTTCCATAATCCAATATCTCTCAGCAGCTATTGTTTTTTGTTTATTAGCACTTAACAAATTCAGAGTCAACAAAGCACCATACAGGATCCAGACACCCTGTGTATTTCCATTTTTACATAGCTTATTCCTTTTATATTACTTTACTCTCTCTTTAAAGACTTCACTTTATTATTTTTAAACTATTTATTTATTTTTCTATGACTGTCTATAACCATTATCTTTTTTTTCAGCACCTAAGCACATTTTAAAACATACTATATCTGTTTTGAGGTTTTCTCTGTCTGGATCTTACTTTTTGTGTGTCTGCAGCCTTCTCTGACTGTGTGAGCCAAACCTGAAACTGCTAAGTGCTCACCAGGCCCTCCACCAGGCGGCTCCACTTAGCACATGGTCTGGCGGCTGGCTCCACCCCCTTCGGGTCAGTGAGAGTGGAGCCTCATGCCTGTGGGCTCCTGGCCTGGAGCTGCTCTATCTGCCCCAGAGCTCCAGAAGGCGCATCTACCTAGTCTCCCACCACCGAGTAGCTGCTGCCTGCCAAACTCCATTCAAGTGCTCAGTAGCAGGGCTTCTTTAAAGAGCCACGCCTGTGCTCATCGCAAGCACTGAGCCTACTTGGAAATTTCTCTTTCAACTTTCTCAGGCCCTATGTTGATTTCTGTGCCACATATTGGGCACCAAATGTAGCAAGCTTTCTTGTCAGACTGTCTTTGGACCACCAGTCTGTAAATAATGACTCAGAAACTTACTATTAATTATGAAAGCTTAGCCCTAGCTTAGGCCTTTTCTCAGCTAGCTCTTATAACTTAATTAACTCATATATTTTTAATCTATGTTCTACCACATGGCTTGGTTACCTCCTCTTAGTACAGCATGTCCAACTTGCTACCAGTTTCTCTCTCTCTCTCTCTCTCTCTCTCTCTCTCTGTGTCTCTGTGGAAGTCCTGTCTATACTTCCTGCATAACTATTGGTCATTCAGCTTTTTATTATACCAATCACAGCAATACCTCTTCACACAGTGTACAAATATTCCACAGCACATGGTCGTTAATACCCTCTGCTCTGTTTACTCTGACTACCTGTGACCTTTGTTCACTTCACTATTATGGGTGCAAGATGGTAGATGGCCAGGTTGCACACTTGCAATGGACATTTGGCAGGATTTCCACCAAAACTTATTATGTGAGTCCCCTAACTTAAACCTTTTTATTTTTAATGTTGTTGTTTCAAATACAGTTTCCTGTCTAATGTAATAGATTTCACCATCATTTTGTACAGATTTCTGATTTTCTTTCTTTTAAAGCTCTATGTGTGCATATTTGGATATGTGTATGTTTGTGTGAGAGAAAGTAAGTACATACATGTCATGGTGCATGTGTGGAGGTCCATGACAGTCTTGGGTGTCAGTTCTTGCCTTCCGCCTTATTTAAGACAAGGTCTCTTTATTCACTTTTGCTTACACTNNCCTGCCAGCTTCTGGGGGTCCTCCTGCCTCCAGTCTCCACACAGGAGCACTGAGATTGTAGCCACATGCTACTGTGCTTGTTCTTGCATGCTTTTGGGGATCTAGAATCAAGTCCTCAAGCTGCCTCAAAGGGCGGGTGCTTTACTCACCCAGCATCTCCCCAGCCTCCCACTGTCTGACATCTGTACCAAGTGCCTCACTCACTCAGCATCTCCCCGGCCTCCCACTGTCTCACTCTCATCCATCCATACAGAGAGGGACCTGCCTGTAACTGTCCCTTCCCTACAGTATTAGCTCTGAACTGCATATCATTTTTATCCCCCTTGTAGATCCTGGGAAAGGAGATGTTTCCTAGGAGATAATGACACAGAAAAGATCTCAAACAAAATAAATTAGTGGTTTACCAGACTTTAGGCCAATGTTGGTCCAAAATGAAGTTTTCTCTGAAAAAAAAAAAAAAAGGATCAGGAGATAGGAATGCAGTAGGTGTCATGGCTATGTGTGAAGGCGACACAGACTTGATCTGCTTTCACTCTGGCTGTGTGTCCATTCGTCAAGATTCGTAACCTCAGTTCACCCTCCATTCCCATCTTCAAAATAGATTCAGTAATAGCAGGTGTTCCAGACAGAACTGTGGGTTCATGTAGATAGTAGCAGACATGAAATAGGTGCTCACCGAATGCTAAGTAATCTCACATCTGCTGGTAGTTTGACTAATATTCAAAGGCAACATTCCTGCATTTTTTTTAAGTTCAATAAATGTTTCCTGGGTAAGATGGCACCAAGGGCAAATGGTTTTAAAACATTGCCATAAAATACTTCTAAACTGTATAAAGAAATGAGCTGAGTGAGTTGGCTGGACAGATGGCTCAGCATTTGTTCCTGTAGAGGACCTAAGCACCCACATGTCAGTTCACACATAACTCCAGTCCANGGGATTTGACATTCTCTTCTGATCTCCTTGGGCACTGCACACGTGAGGTGCACAGAAATACATCTGAGAAGAAGATGTGCTGATGACTTTGGGATTCATAAAATACTAACTCATTAATTCCACTAATATATATAATATAGTGGGTACCCATCTTATCTGTGACCCAGAGAGGATGCCAGAGACACCCAGATGAGTAAGGCAGACATGACCCCTGTCCTCAGAGAGGTGACTGTCACATACCTTGCCATTCTGATCCCTCATGATCAACCTGGAGAAGGACCACTGCTGGGCAGAGCCTGGCCCACTGGGGTGGAATGCACCACGTAAGTCAGGAGGCAGTGTTAGGAAGAAAAGGTGCTGCATGGAGATTGGAAAATGTCCTTCAAAAGCTCTCTGTCAATAAAGGAGAGAAGATGCTATAAGCAGAGGCAGCGTGTGGTAGTCGTGTGCTCAGTTGATTGGTGGAAGCACGATCATGAGAACCGTCAAATCATGGTTCTCCGCAAGTTACAGCCAAGCCCTTTCTTGTGTTCTAGGTGGAGACTAATGGGAGAAAAAAATGGTCTGTAGGACTTTTGTGGATAGAAATGAATGGATCCTGGACAAACATGGATGATGGTCATTTCTACTAGACTGTTCTGATATAAAACATTCTGTGCATTAGTTGTTAATAATACAGTTAGGGGCCAGTTGGGGATACATCAGGTTTTTATGCTTGGCAAGTCAGAGTAGGCAGTATAATTAATCTGATGTTTCCCTTTAATAATGTAGGTCTGGCCAATGGAGACCTGTGCCAATAACAGGGCACAGATAGACCCACCTAGGTGGGAGAAAGCACCAGGACTCAAGTTTGTAGCTTGCACTAGCAGGTGATAAGTCAGAGAAGCCCATGGTGCATTTAGAGATATTGACAGTCTGCATCTGGTAACTTAAGGACGGTAGGGAGAGCACTTGGCCTCAGAGTCGGATACAAGGCAAAGCTTCAGTTCTCAGAACTAGCGAGAGTATAACAAGGTCAAGTCTCAAAGACAGGTGAGCAAGAGAGACCCCTTGTCCGACTGGATGGTGATGGAGCTCGGGAGAGATGGTGTGTGTTGTGGATCAGCACACAGGACCTAGACCCTTGATTTCAGGGCAGAAAGCAAGGTGTTCACCAACTTCATGTGAGTCAGTGGACACCTCCCAGGATGTTCATTTTCTGTATTTTCCTGACAGAAAAGAGATCAGGGAAGCCTGAGTTCTTTAAACATTCCTTGCCTGAGCAGAACTTTACATATCAGAACCAGTCATGGGGAGACAAAGAGAAAGGAAGAGACCACTCATTGCCACTTGGAACTTAGTATCCCTAGGCTTTTAAGTCCTCAGCATTCCTCCTAGAACTAACCATGTGAGTTCTGAGTGATGAACCCACCCTGCTGTGCCAAATGAACTCAAACTCAGCTGGGATCACATGGATATTGCAGAGATCCACTACTAACAACAGGGTTTGCAAATACTGAGCTGTGGGTAAATGGAGGGCCAACAACTGTCCACGTTTGCCCAGGGCTCATCTAACTTTAGCCCCAAAGTCCCCCAGAATGGATAAGCAGACAAGAGCTCTGAAGTCAAAGACACCTGCTACCTAAGGAGGACAGCTGCTTAGGGTAGGTGGCATTCTTCATATGACAAGGACCTGAGGACCTACTGACTGTAGAGATTGGACACAGAGCTTCATGTGACTTGACATGATGTGCCCAGATGTAGGAAAAGGGAAATGGAGAGTCTTGGTAAAGTTTCCATTGTAGTGAAGCAGAATTTACAGACAGAGGATCCAGGTTGTTCATCTTCAAGTTAGCAAGATCTGCTCTTGGAGATTTGGGGGCTGAGGCTTGCAGCCCTGCACATTCTGAACCGACATAAAAGCGCCTGGAACTAGTCTTGTGTTGAGTTATGAGACTGAAACCATGGCACCACAAAGACAAAAGGCCTCACATAGTCTGTTAAAATACTGTATTTCTTTTTTTTTAACAAGGGCACCTTACAGAGCATTTCAAATGGCTAGAGAGGAAATGAAGAAATTAATCACTCTGAAAAGCACCAATTAATGTGACTCTTTATGTTATTGATATCTTACTGGACTATTAATTTTTAAAAAGTAATAAAAATACTGGGACTTTCATGGCTATTCTTCCACTGCTGACTGTTATTCCCCAGTCTAACTGCTTACTGATTTATATCCTTGGAGCAAAGTACTCATGATTGTTTCTTTTATTTGAGAATCATATCTTAGATCTTGCAGGGAGTTCTTTCAAAGGGAAGATCTACAAACAGTAAGATGATAGATTTTTCCAGAAAGGACTCTGAAATGAATTCTTTGGGCATCAACTTCCTGCTGCTCTTTTATCCCCAGGCTTACCCCATTACTCAGAAGTGTACTGGGGACACTTTTTACTCTCAATGTAGACAGTCTCAGGGCTTTACTGTCTCTGGTTCTGTCCAGGTACTTTATCTGGACCATCTCCTTGATAGCCATTCATTCAATCTCCAAGGGAGGATACTGAACCCACACTTCTACCTCTGTACTCTGGTTTAGATGCAAAGACTCTGAGCTCATGCGTTGGAAGCCTTGTCATTCCATGCCTATGTGTTCTAGTTTCATTCTGTTGCTGGGACAAACACCATGGCAAAAAACACTTAGGAGAGCAAGAGTTTTGTTCACCTTACAGGTTACAGTCTGTCATTGAGGAGAGCCAAGGCAGGAGCTCAGGCAGTGACCTGAAGCAGGAAACTTGGAGGAATCTTCTTGCTGCTCATTCAGGCTCAAGCTTTCTTGTACACCCCAAGAGCACCTGCCTAGGGAATGGTGCCACCCACAGTAGGCTGAGCCCTCCTTTATGAATTAACAGTCAAGAAAATGCCCCTAGAAACATTCCACAGGCCAGTCTGATTTAGGTAATTCCTTGGTCGAGGCTTTCCTTTCAGATGTAGGCCGTGTCAGGTTGATAATTAAAGCTAACTAGGTCAGTATGCTAATAGTTTTGGATGTGGGGAAAGAGTAATTAAGATTCTATGAGATCCTAATGTGGTGTCTTAATGATAAGAAAAGAGACCTGAGCTAGCACGGTTGCTCTGTCTTGCTGTGTGATGGCCCCCACTGTGTCATGATGATGCAGTAAGAAGTCTCACCAGAGGTTAGGCAAATGTTGGAACCATGTTCCTGGCCTTCCTAGGCTCCATATCTGTGAGAAAATTTAACCTCTGTTTTACACAGAGTGCTATGTTTTCACCAGCAATAGAAAATGGAGTAAGACACCAAGTTCTCTAGAACTCTCAGCTACCTTTGTTGTGATTTCCCTGAAATGCTTCATGGGCATCTTGGATAGATGGTGAGCTATTCCCAACTGTGCCCTTTGTCAGCTGACACTGCCACCCGGTAGCCGGGATGGCGGGAAATGTGTGAAGTCTCTTCCCAGCACACCATCCTTGAAGTCTACAGTGCCTGCCTCAGAAGACAGTCTGTCACATGCCTTCCTGCCACATGTGGCCTCTCTGACAGTAGGTGATGCCACCTAATGTACTGATGTCCTTGCACTGCTAAAGCATCCGTGGAATCATGGTCTTTGGGAGAAGGGCCAAGGTGAGCCTCCCATCCCCCTTCTTATACAGTCACGAGTTCACAAGGCCTAGCAGGGATGATTCTGAAGGGAGCCACCATGCCACACTCAGAACACTCGTATGCTTAAGTAAAGGGTGTTCCTTGGTCAAGCTGACTACTCTGAGTTCTCTGAAAGGTTTTAAGGCCATCAGTTTTTCACTCATCCAGACTGGGCTCAGACCAGAATGTCAGTCATCTGTGTAGACAAGTGATGTGTGTACCTCAAGGCCCTAGACAGCTTCTGGGCATCTTTGCTTCCCAGACTGAGGCTGTGGTTTCATGGGCTGTGGAATGACAGGGCAGCAGGTGGATGCCTTCTGAGAAGGGCATTGGAGTTTGCATAGAGGAGGCAGAAGCCTAGCATGTGACGCTAGGAAGTAAGACTGCTGGGAAGCATACAGGGACCTCTGCCCACTGGAAAAGAGTCAACCATAAACTGGGGAGATAAAAATATGGATTTGGCATATCATCTTGTGGTCTCAGTTGGAGTTTTTGCTGAGTCTCAATGCATTTGTTTTCTTTGGTGACCACCCTGTTATCCAGCAAACATTAAACAGGGGTCTGACAGGCTCTGCTGGCATTTTACTGTGGAAGTTAAACCTTGCAGACATCCTGACTCATTTTCGAAAGAGTCCACCCATCTGTACTAACCAGCAGACACTGATCCCCGACAGCTACGTAAGTAGTCTGACTTAAGATGCTGCCTCACTCAGCAAATGAGTGGAGTCACAGCTCAGTGGTTTGGCCTTCTGTTGACAGTTGTTCTTGGATCACTGTACTTTCCAACACTGCTCGTTTAGCTTTTGTTTGTTATCAAGCTTAGGAAGCATGTCAGAGGTTATTCTGATGTCCTCTGCTTCCTCCTTATCTCAATAATCTTTCCTCCTTTAGCTGCCCCAAATAGCTGATTATATGATAAAGTGCCCCCCACCCCAGGCTTCCTGTTTGTTTTTGAGGAAGGAGAAGGTATCCCTGCCCAAAGAATAGAGTGCAGGGCACACTTGACATCGTGTGAGCATGCACACGCTCAGGGACCACGTGATCACCTGGAGACATATGGAGGAGGGTAGTCTTTAGCCAGGAAGTAATAAAAAGCTTCCTAAGGCTCTTCAGAAGGTAAGCTGTTTCTTCTTTGTTTTTTAAGTCAGTCTAACTAGAGTGCTGTGAATGGAACCCAGTCAGCAGGAACAGGTGTCGGGGGATTAGAGGACAAAGTGTCTGGGCGGAAGGTGTTGGATTTGAAAAAGACGCTGAGTGAAACTAAAGACTATTATGTTAAATGAAATAAGCCAGACTCAAACGGATGTCCCATGTTATCATTCATATGTGTCATAGATTATACAACATATCCTATAATAAAATATGACAGTAAAGTGAGTAGGAGCAGGGCTATCTGACACGAAGGGAACTCCTGAGAGGTGAAAAAAGAGGCTGGAGGGTGAAACCATCAAAGCACATGGTATACTTTAAAGAGAATGTCTTTACGAAAATTAATTTGTTAATAAAAATTAATGAAACAGAAAAAGATAGTCACACTGAATATGCTAAGGCCAGCTGTCGGGTACACTCAGCCTGAANGATTTTGTTTATGGTTATGGCCTTTGCTACAGTCATACAACCCTAAAGAGGACTCTGCCCCACCAGGCACTTCTGCTAACTGCAGTGAGGTTAATGAGATGATTTGGAAGATGGGGCGCTGGGTAACGATCTTCCCATAAAGACCTGACCTGTTGAGGCCTGTATTACAGAAGGCACAAAGTCCTGCTTCTCTTCAAGGCTACCATGAGGGCCTTCTAGACACTTACTCTTCTAGGCAATATTCAGTTTTGCCCATGTACAATAGTGTCCTGCACTCCCCAAACTCCTCTCCCTCTCTCTCCCTCCCTCTCCCTCCCTCTCTCTTTCCCTCCCTCTCTTTCCCTCCCTCCCTCTCCCTTCTTCCCGTTCTTTCCATCCCCCTCCCCCCTCTCCTTCCCCCTCTCTCCCTCTCTCCCTCTCTCCATTTTTGGGCATCATTCTATCCTTTTTCATAGCTTCGTCCACTCTGTGTGTGGCTTCCCATTGATTCTGCTAATCAAGACTTTTATATCTGTCTCTTATACACATCTAGATGTGTATAAGAGACAGCCCCCTCTCTCCCTCTCTCCCTCTCTCCATTTTTGGGCATCATTCTATCCTTTTTCATAGCTTCGTCCACTCTGTGTGTGGCTTCCCATTGATTCTGCTAATCAAGACTTCTCAATGAAGCCAGAACAACATTTCCAACTGTTTCTGGAAGTCACAACATGGATATCACGCCAGGAAACTTAACACATCCCAAACAAGATTTTTTTATATTCTTCTCTCAAACCTTTTTTTTTTTTTCTATCCTATGTTTCTTTTTTTGTGGCATTATCTTTTTTTATCCCCTTAGCCACAAAGAGTCATCCATCTTTCTTCATTTTTTTCTTCAATTAAAGACCCGTTGCTACTTATTTTATATCATATGAGTGTGTCAGGAACACTGCCTTATGAGTGAGGCCCATGTTCTCAACGAGTCTTTGAACCACAGGCTGTGTTGCTGGATTCTGCAACTAAGTGGTTGAAGTTATCCTTTGAATGCAGCCTTTGGATAAGTATTTCCAAAGCTAATGCCTTGATACAGTTTTTCAAGTTCTTTTCTGTTTTTCTACCATTGTTCTTGTAACTCAGGTCTTATAGAAAGATCTGTTAGCCAGTGTTCCATTAGCAAAATCATCTCGTTAACTGCACTCTCCAGTCATCTGCCACATTTCTGGTCAGAAACTATTAGACACTCCATGTTAGGCAGTGTCCTGCTTAGGTTTGTATTACTGTGAAAAACAAAATAAAATGGAACAAAAACAAACAAACAAAAAACATGACCAAAAGTAAGTGGAGGAGGAGAGAGTGGATGTGACTGACCTGTCCTGATAACAGCCCACTGGCGGAGGCCAAATCAGGAACTCGAGCGAGGCAGGAACCTGGAGGCAGGAACTGAAACAAAGGCTGTGGAGGACACTCAGCCTGCCAAGGGTGGCACTGCCCACAGTGGGCTGGGCCCTTTCACATCAATCACCAGTCACCAAGTGGCCCACAGCTGGCTTACCCACGGTCTAACGGGGGTGTTGTCTCAGCTGAGGTCTCCTCTTTCCCAGTGACCCTTAGCTTGTGTCAGGTTGACAAAACCACAAACACAGGAGAGCTCTCCAGGCTGCACCGACTTGTGTGTTTACCAACAAAGACTTGTGCGTTGTTCAGAGTGTGGTCTCTGCAGGTGTGCTGCTTACTGCCTTATTACTGTTTCCATACTGTAAGGTCCAAGTTTTGATTCCAAGAAAGAAAGCAGGTCACATGTGGTCAGGAGGTCAAAGAGATTAGGAGAGCTGTGGACAAATAAGACATTCTTTATTCACTCTAAGCAAAGACTGCCATAGGGACCATTAGGCAGGCAACTGGCAGCAGGTACCCAGGCAAACACCAGCATCAATGGGCTGTACATATGTGGAGACCCACAGAAGTTTCCTAGTGAGAACTTACTCAGGGTCCAAGAATCTGAGCTTGCTTTACGCAGCAGGGCTGCATGAGGGGACGATTGGATCATGGGCGTAGCTACCAGGTGTTTTAAAGGGTCTGCACTTAGCTGTGCAGTATGTTTTAATCTAGTAAGGGGGAGATCTTTTGCCCCGCCCCTTGGTATTGTTATAAAAAGCCCTTTTGAAGAGACAGAAGGGGCCGTTAGATTTTGTTCTAGGTCCTCTTGAAGCTATCCTGTGTTTCTGTCTTTCTCCTCTCTGCTATCTTTCTATCCAAAATATTTCTTATTCCTCTCTCCTCCTCATAGGAACCCTTTAAAAGGTGGGATCTGGCCTCCCACATACATACACAGGCACAGACTGGTACACAGGCTGGCTACATGGAAGTAAGCACAGGTCTACAGACATGTTGGCAGACTAGCAAAGTTACTCAGCTCTGACCCCAAGACCATATTTTAACAAACCCACAAAAGTGGCATTCTGCTAGAAATAGTTACTTAACAGATTACATCACTATTTACTTTGGTTTTCCTGGACATCCAGTGTCAGCCATTTTGTATCCCTGTGGATATCCAGGGTTAGTCATCTTGATCCACACTGGATATCCATATCAGCTCCATGTTGTTTAGACATAAACTGGCCTTTGCCCTTCATTTCCTACAAATAATTAAGTATTCTGTCCTCCAATGAGTGTGAGCATGAAAGAGACTTGGACCTGTGAAAATTCAATTCAACATTTTGGAGAGAGATGAGAGTGAGTGGCCGAAAATATTGTAATCCAAATCAATAATGGGAGAAATTAATCAAAAAAGAATTTGGGAAAATTGTACAATTTTTTTTTAAGATTTGCACTGATGTTTTTGTTTTCATTTTTAACGTGTAGAAACAGAACCATAGCTGGAGGTTGTGCAAGAAAAACAGCACAGAGCTCTGATTAGACACTGTCACTCGTCAAAGAGGCCTTGTCACTCACACAATACATGTGCGTGTCACCACATGTGCTGCCTGGCTTTTGTCAGCTTTATACACACTAGAATCACCTGAAGAATTGCCTTCATCAGATTGGCATAAAGGCAAGTCTGTGGGTCATTTTCTCGACTGATGATCAATGTGGGAGGGCCCAGCCCACTGTGGGCAGTGCCGCCCTGGGCAGGTGGTCCTGGGTATATATAAAGCAGGTTGAGCAAGCCGCAGGGAGCAGGCCAGGAAACAGCACTCCTCTGTGGCCTCTGCATTAGTGCCTGCCTCCAGGTTCCTGCCCTGCATTGTGTAACCTGTGCAGTGTATAAACCTTTTCTTCCCATGTTGGTTTCGGTCTGTTTTTTATATCACACACACACACACACACACACACACACACACACACACACACACACGCCCCTACCTACCTAGTTTGGGGAACTATTCAAACTAGAAGTCAAACTAGAATGGCATGTGTTTCTCAAGTTAAAACATAATAACTAAAAGAAGTGCTAACATTTTTGGTCATCACTTGAAAAGGTTTTACAAGTGACCTGGCTGACAGATGCAGTTTCTGATTTACTGAGAGAACTTTGGCTTTAGCTCCTCTTCTCCGTCAGATAGTGACAGTGCTTTGATGTGTCCCCCTAGACTCCCGCCATCATTTCCCCACTTAGTGAACTGACTTCTGTTAGTTTACTATCCAGGTGTCATGACTCACATTAGTCACAGTCACTCGCCTGGACATGACCTTCAGAAGGAAGCCACAGTCCATAGAGTACTGACAGCCCACTCCACCGGCCCTTTACCTGCTGCTCTTCACACAGTACTCTGAGTTCTCTGACCTTCTGCTGCCCATGTGTGTGTCATCCAGGAGCTATGCCTTCTAGAACTCTTTCAGAGAGCAGCCAGGGAACTCTCCACCTGCACCTTACGTCTCCCCTCACTTCATGGTGAGAAGCTCTCCACCTGCACTTTATGTCTCTTCTGTTCTTGTGCACATGTCTCACTTCATGGTGAGAAGCTCACTGCTCACAGAAATTAAATCCTACAGAAAATGCTGAGAGCACCGACGATGTGCATTTACCTGGATAAATTCCAATCAATAATGTCAAGAGTATTTATATTCTCGGCATGGTGGGGGAATGGAACGCTCATGTGTCTTTAGTCATCAGAAATTCAGAATGTTCTGTATACTCAAGATTTAGTAAAGGTTTAGATGTTGGCACAGAAATGTGGCTGTGACTACCCTCATCAACTTGTTCACTCAGAAAGTGCCTTGTTCCTGGATGGAAGGCGTCAATGGGATGGTGGATTGATGTCTGAATTTCTTTTCTCATTACTGTGATAAAATGTCTCAATAAAAGTGACTAGGAGAGGGAGGGTTTGCTTTGGTCCATGGTTTAAGGAAGTATAGTCCATCTCAATGGAGGGAAGGCATGGCAGCCAGTGGCTTTATGGGGGTAGGAGTATGTGACTGTGACTTTTGGCCCCTTGATACATCAGGAAGCTGAAAGAATGACAAAACAGGGTTAAGCTATAAACCTCAAGGCCCACCCCCCAGTGACCCACTTCCTAAGGATTTACAGCCTTCCAAAACAGTCCCATTAGCTAGGGATATAGTGTCCTAACACATGGTCCTGTGGCGACATTTCCCATCCACCCCCAGCAGTGCTCACACATGGGCCCATAGTNACATTTCCCATGTATCCCAGCAGTGTTCACACAGGGCCTGTGGTGACATTTCCCATCCACCCCAGCAGTGTCCCTAGTTTCCTTATGTCTCATGTTCTCCCCACCGCCTCACAGCCTCCACTACATCACAGGCCTCTCGGAAGGTCCATTTCAGTCTGCCTGCATCTGCCGGCTCCATGCTTCCCGTTTCAGTGGCTTCTGTGTGTTTTCCCTGGGGAAAATACCACCTGACACACTTTTAAAATGACTTCCCTGGGAGCCTCGACCCTGTCTACTATCTCTCTGTGGGTGCATCATCTCCAAGGAGTGGGGAGTATCTACAGTTCTGTGGTCAGCTTTGCCCTTCCTTAGCTGACTACAATATTGCCAGTATTTCTGTGGATGAGTATTGAATATTGAATGGATTTGGAATCAAAACGTTCAGAAGCATTTGTCTACATGCACTGTGTCCACTTTACTTCCTGGTCACTTCTCAGCTTAGGCTCTCCCAGGCTGTTTTCATGGAGGTTGTGAATGACTTCCTTGGTGCTGTTTTCTTTGATACTGGTGATCTAACCCAGGGCTTTATGCATGGGAGGAGGTGGGTGACTTACCACTGAGCTACACTCCCAGTCTTGTTTAGTGCCACATTTAAGGTCCTTGTCTCAGTTTGATCCAGGAGCTTTTCAAGGGCATTGAGCAAACATCTGCTCACACCCCAGATAGGGCATCAACAAAAATACGATTCCATGCAAGTATGGTTTGGGGAGCCAATGAGCTTCTAGTTTAATTAAGATTGATCAGGAATGTGAGCAACTTGTGAACAACCACACCTGAAGAAAATGACCCCCTCTCATGAACTGCCTCAAACTCCTCAGAAGTGGCTAGATCTTCTCAAACTCTGCCCCTGCAGTGATGGACCATCAAAGGGTCCAACCTTGTACGTGTCTCATGAGGTAACTACAGCTGCTGAGAGTTCGAGAGAGCAATGGCCAGGCCAGGCCAGGCCTGCATTCTACAACATAGTTGTTAAGCTAACTCTGGAGACTGATCTTTACACCAGCCCTCCACTTCAACAGTTCTCCCCTTGTTTCTGTGACTCCCCTTCAGCTCTTGGACTGCTTCACACACTGCTCTTCAGGCTCTCTTTTCCAGCCTTCTAAAATAGATGTTCTGTGTATATTGGG